>JAODAL010009266.1:0-112066 GCA_025379985.1 Phyllomedusa bahiana | reverse complement strand
ACAGCGCCGAAAAAGGCGCGATTTTAATAGATGATGCACAGATATTAACCTTAATTATCGCATGATCTGGAAATTTCGATCACCATAAAAACCTTGCCGATTTCAACTTTGTCGATAAAAATCGCTCAACACTATTGAAAACTACAGACCCCATTTCAAAATGTAGCAGCAGAGAGTTTTACGACACTTACCATCGATATGTATAAAATACAATTTGTGTTAAAGTAGCCTGCGTACAAAAAGTTTAGAATTTTTATTTTATCTGACCAGTTTTGGGATATTTTAGCAATTAATAAAAACAAATCCACTTTCACTTTTTTGTTAAAGTTTACCTCCAATTATACCACAGCTGTACATAATCAACAGTACAAACAAAAATAAGAAAATTTGTCATTTATTTTATTAGAGGAACGTGCTTTTTTTTCTTCTCATAAAAGACTCATTTCTCCCCTCTTGTTTCCTTATCTGCTTAACCAGTCATATATTGCTATATGAATCCATTTTGCAGAGCACTTTTACTGAGAGCTCGGGTTGGTGCCTATAGCAGTCTTTGGCGAGGGGAGAGGGAGGAAAGACACAGAGACACATGGAGATGGTGCTGTGTGTACAAAGAGTGTCTTATCTCACCTAAGTTTTGGACTCACAGCTATACTGCTCCTTATTGCTATGTCTTCTTTGCTGCTGCTGGTGTATGAGAATCTCTTACTTTACTTTCATTTCCTGACCCTTCCCTCTCCATAGACTTCTACGGACAGCTTTAACCTAAGTTCTTAGTGAAGTTGAGTTTCTAGGAGATTAATTCACTGGCACTTTTAGAGATAAGCAACAACTGTAATGTTACATGAAATGAATGCAACGGTAGTTTCTTGCATATATTCATAAGTGAAGGAAATGCTAGATTTCAGTTAGAGCTCAGAGAAAATAAGGAGAAATAGATTTTATTTTTCAATATAAGATCACTGGCTCTTGAAATCTTTCTAGACACGACTAAGGGATGCGTGGACACCTGGTCTAGGAACCTTGTGCTTGAAGGATTATTGATAATAAGCTGATCCCTCCATTGGGATCCACAGTGATCAGCTGTAAACTGTTGGGGAACCTTGCAGTAACTGTTCAGTTTCCCAGCAAAACCACCATAGGAGAAATGAAGCCTTGCACATTGCCAATTTATCAGTGGGTTGTTCGTGCAATGCATGAGTAAGAGAGTAAGAAACACTCTTTGTAACTACTGTCCACTTTGGCCAAGAGATAAGGATGCCAAACATACTGTAGTACCGACAGTATATTCACTCAGAATGACCTAATAAGGAATATGGAAAGAAGTTTTCTAAAGAAGGGTACCCCTTTAATATCATCTATAATAACAGATACATCATGGTTGTGGAAAGAATATCCTTTTAAGGTTATAAACTACATTTCTATAGACCCTTTTCACAAATCTTCTATATATCTGAAGTTGATGTTAATTGTATGTCAATGCTTTTTGCTTTCCCCCTAATGAGGATTTTTTACAGTTAGAAAAAAATTACAATGTAAATTTCCCACTCAACCCATGAGTATCAAGCTGCAAAAAATGTAGTTATGCTTACAGTTTGGTCAGAAGCACCATGCGGCACCCTAGCAATTTATTGTACAATACCGCAGATTAAGGCTTCACGGGGCACAGTGCATTATGGATCAAAGAAAGCAGCATGCAGCCTCCATTTTGAAACATTTCTCTTATTACCGTTTGTTCAGTCTGAATACTCACTCCCACACGCTCAGAGTGGCACCACGAAAATATGTTCTCAGCCTTGTTACTTGTTTCCTCGTACAGAAAACGAACATATGTGACATTAAATATATTTTTCCTCTCACGGTTCTATTTCTGGACACATCTATTTTTGAAAGCTTTGTTCTGTCTGTTCTTCAATAGGAATCAGAACACTTACCTGGCCACATGGCAGAGCTGGTGGCTACAGTAGGTAGAATGGCTCGGCTTTTTGTATGAACATTCTGCAACATTCAATTTTACTTCACTTGTCATTTTTTTTCCGCTACACTTTACAATAAAGGTTATCCATGGTAGCTGCAATTATACTTGATGTTTTGTGAGTATTGTTCCCTTGAAAAGTAAAGTATGAAGAGAGCATTTGTCAATGCAAGGAATCTACAATAAAATTTATACAGAATACTAAGTAATCAATGCTAGAGATGCACTGAGAACTTGTAATGTTCCTTAAAGATTTTATGAAAATGTTTACTAAGTACAGTACAAGCTTTATGTATGAGCCTTAAAGGGTACCTATCCTTATTTAAAAAAACCTTTAACATGTCATAGTGTCATGTTAGTGTCATGTGAAAACTTTTGATTCTCGGAGATCCTCACTAAGTAGTACCCTAGGGGGACTAAGAATTAAACTAAAAAAAAAAATAAATAGTGTGTTTTTTGGTCATTTCACAGCCCCAAAAAATTGGAATAAAAAGTGTTCAAAAAGTCACATGTATCCCAAAATAGTACCAATAAACATCTTTTTACATACATTTTTTCCCTATTTTTTCTCTCTAAAACATAGGTGCATCTTATCGTCTAGTGTGTCTTATAGTCCAAAAAATACAGTATATAGTTTTAGGCTAAGTTCACACGGTGTAATTGCGCCGCCTACAGTATGGCCACAATTACGCCAGTTGATTTGAGAGTCGCGCTGATCAGCGCGTACCCCCGCAGCACGTGGGGTTCGGCAATTCGCCGGCCCCAATAACAATCATTACTCGCGGCGCGTATTCGCCGCAAGTAATTGACATGTCACTTATCTCCAAGCGCGTTCAATATGATCGTATTGTACGAGCGGGGAGAGGAGGCGTAATCCATAGTTCTGTATGAGAACTATGGATTACTCTAATTTCAGCGCGCATCTCGCTCGTATTAGAGGGCAAATATGATGCGAAATGCGCTCCGAAATTTGCCCGTGTGAACATACCCTTAGAGTTACAAACAGTTTTTGAGGGCAAACATAATGCTGATGTGGACCTCAGTGAGAATAATTTAAATTTTTCTGCCCAAATGCATCATTTATCCAAGTATCTTACATCAAAAACAGAATGTTAGGTGAATTATAGCATAAAATAATTAATTCTTATTATTACTTGCATTGAAACCAGAATATGATGTTTAAAACTGAGACATGCTGAAAATGTAATACTGGTGGTTGAATTGTACAAGCTACTTCCCCAAGAGACATTAACAGATAAAAAGTACAGATTAATTAATTTAGGTGTTAAAGTGTGCGTATTCCGGGACTCAAATGCATAAATGGCAATAAACACATGTAAAGGGCACAGTGCAGTAAATATTCTATTTCGTGTATCCCTCTCAAAAAATTCACAATCACTTAGGAAAAAGATCATGATAATTAAATTAAAGGGGTTTTCTCATTACAGTAAATGATCTTCAAAATAAGGCGACAGTGAAAACAAGCAACTTTGCAGTTGGATGTCATTTGCAAAGCTGTCTTGTTTTCACTGTCTCCCTTATCTTCGTTTTCTGTAAACACTGTTCCCCAGTGACGGTCGGATTCCACCTCCTTTCATTTCATTGGCTGCCGGCTCTACTAATTTACATTCTATCTGGCCCCCGGTCGTATTCACGGGAGCGTGCATTCCTGCCTCTCTCACTCAGAATAAGGGGCGGGCAACATTTCATTCTGCACAGCCAGCAGCTGCACAGTAACCCTGAAGCTGCTTCTACAATCAGAAAACAGCAGAATTGTGCTCGGTGCCTAATGTTGCTTCGTGTAAACATAGAAAGGAGACAGATCTGTGCTGCTCTGGATGAGTTCATAGAAGACGGGATTCAACTGTAACAAACCTCCAGCTGTGAGAGGAGAAGAGATCAGTGCTCTGAGTTCATAGAAGACTGTCTAGACTGAATGCAGGGTTATGGTATGTAAATAAACAGCTCTTACAAAATTAGACTGCATAAGGAGAGGAACGATACAGTGACATGTGGACTCATGCAGGGATGTGCTATGCCCTCCCACTGATCTCAAACAAACATACTGCCTCGGGAGCGAGCATAAACAGTGAAGGGGGGATGATGTCACCCCCCTTCAGTTAAGAAACACCCAGCTGGGAGGAAAAGAAACGCCCCTGGATTTGAGGAGCTGAGAAACTGAAAGTACAATGAAACAGACGAACTGATGAAGCGGTAAATCCCCTTTAAGTGTCAAGAAAGTAGAGAAGTTGACAGGCAAAATTCACCTACCTCACCCAACGTTAATTTTTCTAAAATGGGTTCTTTTGAAGGCGACTGTATCTGGTGCATTCTGCATGGGGGACGGTTACCATGCATGCTGTGCCGCTATCAAACCTCACTCAGTGTATGCATACGTACCTGCAATAAGCATTTGCAATGAACACCACACTACTAGCACTTAGGGCCTTTTATGAATGGGGGATGGGGCTAAAGCTTTGGATGCACTGCACTTCTCACTATTTTCATGGCACCTATAAAACAATAGATTTTGCTGAGCAGAGGATATGTCTGCTGGTTACTAGTTTTTCTTCTGAAGAGGAGACTGGGATCCTTTCTCCATGAAGACCAAGATCCTCTGCTCATCAAACTCTGCTGTATTGTACACAGCTTGTTCTGCCTGTCCTAGCGCTGCTGTGTCGGGAAAGAACACTTGCTAAAGGTGCGTCCATATGGCAGTAAGAAAATACCGGGCGGATTCTGATGGAAGAATCCGGCCGTTTTCTGGACAACTTGTATGTGGTTTTGGGGGACGGTTCTGTCTGCGGTTTATGGATTCGCCCGTCCCCCTCAACCACTGACATGTTTATGTTCTGCCCGTAAACTGTGCAGAAGAATGAATATGTTCTAAGTTTTCGGAACGCCGGCAGTGTCAAAAAACATCCGGCAGAAAATCCGTTCAGTGGGGAATACTGAAGGGATTTTCTATTTAAGTCAGGATGGTTGACAGTCGGTTTACAGACGGTGTTCAAATCCGAAAACCATCCATAAAACCGACTCAAAACCCTGCCATGGGGACAAACCCTATAACTAATTATACTAAGAACAGGCAGGGCTGTACACAGTTCAGCAGACTTTGCTAAGCAAAAGATGTGTTCAAGGAGAAAATCAGATGCATCTTGTGCTTATCAGAGTCCACAGTACTGTACACAGCATCTAAAAAATACAGTCATATTGTTACAATAAAATACCACCATTCAGAGGCAATTTATATTACTACATAATAACTGCATAGTGTCTGAATAATGCTGCCATTCTGTTACTAAATAATGCTATTATACCAGGGCCACATATTACTACTGCATAGTTACTGAATAAGACTACCATACTGTTACTGAATAAAAGCCGCTATACAAAGACCAAAATTACCATTACCACCATACAGTGATCATATATTAGTAGGTATCAGTGTTGCATGGAGCATGCTGCAGACCACATAAATGATTACATCCAGTGATTCACCAATGACATCTTTCCTGGTTGGAGCCATTTACTATCCCTTTTCTTTTTCATCTGACAGACCCACATAAAGATTTCTCTTTGCCACAAATATTCTCTGTAGAGTTTGTCACCTAGTCATCTATGGCTTCTTGTGTTTTCATACCTTTTACCCATTTCCTACGATTAACATAAACTTTCCATTCTGCTGCCTATTTGGCATTACCAACTTGCTGCTTTTCCCAGTGTGCCTGCGTCTTGATGTTTGTCAGTGACACTAAGATAGTGCCCCTGATGGTAACAGTACCCCCGCAATAATATTGTTTTCCTTTATGCTGTACACAATATCACGAGCAGCGCGGCAGCCTGTGGTACGCGGTCCGCGGGCGCAACCGCTCTCTCAGGCGCCCTTCCTTACTTGACCACGCTCCTGCTCTGTCTCTGCCATTTGTCGGTAATTGGTGTTGTCGGCCGCTGGACCTATTTAATTGCTCCACCTTTTCCGTGTACTCACCGATTCCATAGTGCCCATACCTATGCGAGGAAGCCCTTTCTACGTTCCGGTTGCCTTTTCTGTGTACCAGTCCTTCCCACTTACGTTTTTCGACAGGATCTTCGCTGCTGCCCTAAACCTCTGGCCCATCCTGACTACGAGTGTGCCTGCCGATTCGGTACTGCGTTATACCTTGGCCACCACTGCAAGCAAGTCACATCAGGGATAGCGACCTGGTGGAATCCTGCCGCAGCAAGTCCATCCTGCTTTGCGGCGGGCTCTGGTGAAAACCGGGACCCACTTAGACTCCGCTCCCTGGTGTGGCTTCCGCCATCGCTTGGGGTGGCTCAGTGGATCCACTACCTAGGACCGTTACAGCTCTACCTAGGACCGTTACACACAATACCAGTGCCTCCAGAACTTGGACAAGGTATTCTGGTGCCCTAGGCAAATAAGGCACAAAGTGCCCCTCCAATGGAAAATTCAGCTCACTCCATTTCTCCTTGCATCCCCTTTCTGCCTGGGATGAAGTGGCGCCCCAGGCAGTTGCCTACCTTCGCCTACCTGTTGTCCTGGGTTTGAGTGCCTCTTTTAAAGGCATCAACACAATGATAGTGCTCACTTATTGCTACAGGCAATTTCCAGCCTGTAGCCCACATTGTTAATGGCATAGTGCAGGCAAGCACGATGATATAACTGCATCAGGCTAACTTGCATAAAGGCTTACAGACTCTCTAGGCCTGCAGCCTATAAGACTTTACACAGGTCAGTGTATATGGTGGGACAGACTGCTCTCTGGTCCATCATAGTCTTTTTCCATGTTCTGAAAATGTGGATGTAATTAAAAAATTGTGCAAGTGGACATTTGTTCTGTAAAATCTCCCCTAGCATACACCCTTGCTAATACTGGCCAAAGACAAAAGATAAATATTAGTTGACAACTATATGACACAGAAATCAGGAAAGATTTCTACCATTCTTCTTTCTCAAATAGAAGTAAGGCACCTGTTTTACCAAGCTGAATGGCATGATAATGTAGAGAAGGTGAAGATATCTTATGTTTGTGCTTAACTTTATAATCAACATTTGAACTATGTTCCAAATTGCACTATGACATTTAGTCTGGAGTTACCCTAGCATTTGGACTATGTTCAAACCTGCAATATGAGTTACCCTGGCATTTGAACTGGGGTTACCCTGGGACATTTTACCCTGGGGTGTGTGTCTAGTTGGGGCATTACCTTTAATTGCAAATACCTTTTATCATTTATCAAAATTATGTGACATCAAGGATATATTTGATAGTTTGTCAATCCTACTTAGTGGCATTTGTTCTACAGATGATCTATTGTTTTGCATTGAGTTGTGTAATGATTAGCTGAATATGATTTTCTGACTTAAAGCATATCGCTATATGATCATGCCCTATGCATTTAATTGATTTATCTTATTTCTCAATTCCTGCAGGTTTTAAACCTTTTTCTGGCTCTCCTATTGAGTTCCTTCAGTGCTGACAACTTGAGCGCTCCAGATGATGACGGTGAAATGAACAATCTCCAAATAGCTATTGCTAGGATACAAAAGGGTATTTCCTTTGCCAAACAAAGCGTCATAGATTTTATCCGCAGTTTATTTACCAAGCCCCAAAAAAGTGGAGACACTTTTATAACAAGTTTGTCTGGAAAGAATAGAAACAAAAACAACATCAATCCACACAATCATATCAACATGTCCAATACTGGGAAAGAAAAAGATGACTACATGGATGGGAATAATACCAATGGTGGCATTGCCAAAAGTGGAGAAAAATACGTAGTTAGTGAAAGTGTTGATTACATGACCCACCCTCGTCTCTCCGGCTGTGTTCCCATTGCTATGGGTGAATCAGATGTGGAGTATCATGATGATGACGAGCAAAGTATTTTCACAGATGCTGAGAATGGTAAAGAGGTAAGGTCCAAACTTTTACTAGCAGTTTATTGGTATTATTAGTATTACTGTGGTAAACTATTGGAAATTAATTTAAATGTAACTCTAGGAACATCTGAATCTTTTCCTATGCCTTCCTCAAACTGTTTATGCTCTAGTTTCTCATCCTGTGGTTTTTATAACCCATGAGGTACTAATCATTTGTCAAGAGGGTATTTGCGATGTCTTTATGGCAAGCTAGTAACATACAACTTAAAACACGATAGTCTTGAGGATACTTTACGTAAATATGGGGCACTTAAACTTGAAAATTTAGTGGTTTTAGTTTGTCCGGGGGACAAGGGGAAAGTACGTTTGACACCAACTATTTTCATACATATTCACGTGTCTCTGTCACTTGGTCACCGAGAGTGTAATGGGATGCTTCTTTTAGGATTCCAAAATGCTCATGTCTGTCATTTATAATGGGAGAATTCAGGGGCGTTGGGGAAAATTTTATAGGACCCCCACAGCAATGTAAAAATGACCCCCCAAAAAAAAATTTGGCGGAAATGGAAACAGAAAACCAAAGTAGAAAAATAATTAACCTAAAAATTAATATGGCTTTTTTCAGAAAAAACCTCATAGTAGTTCTAGATAGCAGAAAGCCACAAACTTGTCATCCTTTGATCGGATCCCCAGTGTTGCCGTCCTCCAGTCATAAATGTGTACAATCCTGTGGTTGTGGTGCGACGCTTCCAGAACGCCCCCCGATTTCAGACCCGTTGCAAAGTGACGCATTCCCCCGGGATAATCCCCCCCAAATTTTTGTAGTGCACGGTTAAAAATCTAGACAACGGGGCTGAAACCGTTTTTGTGCTAAAAAGGAAGGAAAATGCTGGCACAGCCCCGTATATACATATTGCCCTTAGTGTTCACAACTATAAACAATAACCTCTATTTTTTTAACTAAGTTTTAAATTTTTGGGAAACCCGTTTTAAATACTGTTCCAGTTTTTTTATTTTGTTTATTATCTTTGTTTTAAAAAAGGGAAATTTAAAAATAAAATGAATTTAGCTACACATACTTATATTAGTAATATACAATTTCATAGTGTTGTTGAGTGTTGCCGCTTGTTTTCTTTATATAGAAAAGTGGTTGCACAAAGGTTTTTCTTTAAGGGGCAAAAAGTTAAAAGGGGGTCTTTGTCCCAAAAAAAAAACCTGTCGTAAGCCCCTGTTCTATCACGTATAAGCAAAAGGGGGTAGCAGGTATAAATTATAAAAAAAACTTTATTTCTTTTCTTTTCAAAATACAAGAACAGCAAAAGTGCACTTTTGCATTTTAAAAACGCTAGCTGTACCTTTAAACAAAAATAGTCCGTGGGGGATTTAAATCTCATTATAAAAAAAATTTACCTCCACCGCGCCCTTTCCATTCTCAGGCGGGGAAAATTAGTGGAGAGAAGGGAGGACGCGGTTTGGAAAAGTAACTTTAATAAATTTTAAGTCACCAGGGACTATAGGGGGGACATGTATAAACACAGCGGTAAAGGCCTGTTTTAAACGTTTTTTTTCCCCGGGTGGAAAATTGCGCCGAGTATGTCGGCGCCAAAGGCGCCTTTAAATGGGGGGAAAACCCTTTTGACGCCTCCGGCAAAACAGCCAAATTGGAAAAAGGTCTGTTTGTCGACTCAAATTTCGCCCCCATTTCCCGGGACCCACTTTTCATAAAATGCTTTTGGTGTTTTTGGGAATGTGGTGCGTCCCCCCCCAGAACGTCCACAGCATCCCCCTTTATGTTGGGTTTGCATTAAAAATTGGGCCCCCTAACACAGGGGGGGAGGTGCTTCCGACAGGGGCCCGCCCCCGGGGAAAGGGAGGGGGGGGGGGGGGGGGGGGGGGGGTTAAATTTTTTGGGGGAAAAAAAGAAAGGGTTATAAAAGGTTAAAATTTTTTTTTAAAATTTACACTAAAATGTTTTATATGAAACGTGCACTTTTGTGTTCTTGTTTTTAAAAAATTAAAAGAAAAAAAATGTGTTATACCTTTTTTCCTTTTTTAAAGGGGGGGGGCCCCTTTGCTTATTTTGGATGTTTTTTGGGGGGCTTGGGGAAAACTCCAGGGGCATTTTTTAGGGGGGGACTGATAAAAAAAGGAAAAAATTTTAAAAATTAACTCCCACACTATTTAAAAGTGGTATTTCCCTTTTTTTTAATATATAAAAATGCCCAAAACCCCAAAAAATCTTTTTTGGCTTCCTGGGGACAACCCAAATTTGGATGACCCAAAGTTCTACCAGGGAGGGGGGGGGTGTCGCGCCGGGGTTTTGCAAGTCGCCACTTTTTTGAATGTGTCACAAAAACCAAAATTGATGAAAAAACTTTTTGAAACCAATGATACCCAATTTATAGGGGCGGGGCGAGAAAAATTTTGCCGCAAAAACACTTATGCCCCACTTTCTGCCCCTTTTTAGTTTCTAGTAGATGATATAATTTATTCCAAATGATTAGAAGATTTCCCTTTTTAAAAATTGGGACCCTAAACCCAAGCTGGTTGTTAAAACACGAGGTGCTATTGCTTCTTTGATCAGTGTACTTTCCATGCTAGGAATTTTTTGTATTGAAACATAACCATATGCAGGATAGAATGGTCTAATGACTGAAAACATGTGTTCTTTGGGGAAAGGGTTTTTCTTGTTCCTAAATGTTTTTTCCAATTTTTTGGGTTGAATACAAAAAGGGAAAGGGGGGGGGTTTCCCGTTATAACCCCTTCCCCCATGAAACCCCACGGAAAAAGGGAGACGAGCGGACTATTTCCTGCTGCTTGAGAGACTCTTGTGTTTCTTGCAGCAGGTGTGCTATTTCATCAAAGGATAATCCTGTCGGGCTGCTTCATTTTTGATGCTAAAAACAAATGAGAGGTAAAAAAAGTTCAGGGGGGTTTTTTCTAATCGTGCCTGAAAAAAACTTTAGAACTATGGTTTTCCATGGAATATAGGACTCTTCCTATATTCAGCAATTTTCTAGTATTGTATTCATTGTACAAATAGTAAAAAATCCATTTTGTGTGTTGGCCAGAGTCTCAGAGAAATCCATTTAGAATCCATAGAACTGGGCCACATTATACCGCTGTATGTGTTTAATTTTAAACAGAGGCATAAAGATATTTTCTGTCCAGGGGCGTAGCTACAAGGGGTGCAGAGGTAGCAGTCGCTGCCGGGCCCTTTCCCCCTCAGGGGCCCCAAAAACCCCTTTTGCCACAACATTGTACATGGCACATGGGAAAAGCAGGGGCCCCCAATTTACTATTTTTCACCAGGCCCAGGGGAAACTTCAAGTTATGCCCGTTTCTGGCCCCTTTCATACAGTATGTGCAAAGTAAATTTTCATTTGATTTAAATTGGGAGTATGGGCCCGGAGGGGGACCACCATGCAAAATTCATAGCACAGAACTGTAGGGATTTTGTGCTTCCGTACGGGTTTCATGCATGAGTCCTAGGAAAGTATGATATGTTGTGTAAAGTTTGTACATCACCAGAAAGATTTATTTAAAAAGGGTGACCAAATTACAAAAAAAAAATTTAAAAAAAAAAATAATAAAAAAAAAAAAATCTATATTTTCCAAATTTATTCCACGGTGATCCCGATGGAAGCCCCTTGGGGGGTCACTCTGATCTTCATTTGGTACATGGGCTGCTTTCATCCCAAATTTTTGATCTCGTGGTCATGTCTTAAACCCCCCTTCATTGTTCACTGGCAACACATATTTTCATTTTAAAAATCTAAAAAAGGGAAAATTTTTATTAAAAAACAACTTAAAAAAACCTTTTTAATAATTATCCATAAAAGATATATTTTACCTAATCTGATACTGATAATAAAAACACGCATATAAATGTAAAAAATTTTTTCTGATTTTATTTTTGTCCATTTAGACAACCCGGAATTTTAGGTTTTGTTGCAGAAAATAATAATTTTTTGGAGCAAAAAAAATATTTAAAATATCAAATTTAACAATTTTCGAGTTTCATTTGGAAAAATAAAAATTTAATTTGTTTGTATTTAATTTTTAAAAATTTTATCCTATAAAAAACTGACAGAATTGGTGAACACTGATGTCGTCTGAGCAATTTTGTCATCGGTATGAGTTCAATTGAAATTACTTGGTTGGTTCGAATTACTGTCAAATAGTTGCAAACAAAACTTCACTGTTGAAGTCCATTAGAAAAACCGAAATTTGACCCAAAGGAGATAACTGTAATAGGTTAATAAAGAATATTATTTGTATACAGTTATATGTTAGACCTTATATGTCAGTGTTAGAGTTGGGTCATTGCAATGGAATTCAAAAAGTTAAATCTTTTTGTAAATTTGATTCTAATTTAGAAAGTTATTATATTATTAAAGGGATTGTTCAGTACATAAAAAATGATTAGAATACTGAGCTCCCCCCCCCAAAAAAAAACCGATAACTTCCTCCTCACCTTAGTTCCAGCACCAGCTCTGTGTAGTCTCTCCCAAGGGCAGCCATCAGTCATCTATTAACTGTTTCAGGGCCCTATACAGCCAAATCAAATGGGGCCCCCCACCCTTACTTGTTCCTATTTTTTAACATATCAGTGGGCCCCTTTTTGATAGTGCCCCTGACAGGAGTACTGCCCGTACTGCCATATTGGCACCCTTGTCTCTCCCAATTCTTCCATTTACGTCTGAATGGGAGGTCACTGCTGCAGCCAGTTGGTGGCTTTGCTGGGAAGTGAACAGCTCACAAGTGGTGATGAACGATGAGGCACGTGACATCCTGTTTCGAGATAAACAGAAGACCCAAGAGAGATTCTGCAGGGCCAGCATTGGAATTGAAGGGAGGTGTAAGGTGATTATCTTTTTTGTCTTTTGTTTGGAGCAACAGTATCCTAATTTTTCATTTTAGTACTTGGTCAACATCTCTAAGGGTATATTCACACAGCTGATTTTGATACTGTTTTTGATACATTTACGCTCAAAACGCCTCCTAAACACCACCAGTTAATTTTCATTGATCCCTATGTAAAACAGCAGTGTAGCTCAAACACAATGAGGTTTTACGCACGTTTTAGGCGCTTTTTTGGATGCTGTTTTGAGCGCTGAAAAAGTGTCATGCCAATTCCTGAAGCGTTTTCAAAGCTGAAAAGCCCTATAGGAATCAATGGAAAGCTTCAAAACCTTGGCGCATTTTTAGCGTGGTTTTTGGCATGGTTTTTCCCCTGGTTATTAATTTGTATGAGTGAAAGCAGTGTTGACAACCTCGTCTAAAACGTCGTCGAAAACGTCGTCAGAACCTTGTCTGAAACATTTTTGAAAAAACCTTGTCCAAAACCTGAAAAAACTTTGTAAAAAAACCTCATTAAAAAGAACTTTTTGAGGTGCTTTCAGAAAGGTTTTTCATGATTTGAATGCTGAAAATTTAGTATCCAAATCAGCCACATGAACATGCCCTTAGACCTTTTTGGTGGTACAGTAACTTTTTCCCTAAAGTTAAATCTACAAAGTAAATGTCAAAATGCCATCTCAAATCAGATGGCATTTTGACATTGCTAAACCGTGGCAGGACTGTGGTTTTTTTTTCATTTTGTCACGCCGAGTTTGGTTTTCGGATTTTCTGTCGGCCCCATAAATTCAACGTAATGTGCCGACGGCAAATCCAGGCGGAATCCTGCTGAATATGAAACATGTTGCATATTCCGCCAGATTTTAAACGCAACGTTAAAAAATCTGTGCTGTGTAGATTACAGAACGGGTTTTTTATTGCTTCCCCAGCAGCACAGGGTTTATGTTGGATTTTCGGTGGATTCAAAATACTGAAACCGCCAAAAAAACGACGGTATTCCTGTGCTGTGTAGACATAGCCTAAGTCAGATAAATAAGAGACATGAAAAACGGCAGCAGTGCATTGGAGAGTGCTGGATATTACTGTATAGCTATAGTAGTCACCAGGCACCTCTCATACCGGCACATTGTTGGCTTTTCTGAGTAACAAAAAAGCCCCCAAAACCCCACTGGATATATATTTGGGAAAAAGGCACCTGGACTTTGTGTGCTGTTGTACAAAGCTGCATCAGGTGTCAATATTCAAATCTATTATGGGGTGGGGGAGCTGTATGCATGTGGCATCCACTAGAGCATGCGATTAAAAAACAACAGAAAAAAAAACACTATGGGCCACATGTATGAAAACTGTCTAGGAGTCCTAATGAAATAGGGGGGCGTCTGTTTGGTTATAGGGGCAACAAAGTGAGTTTTAGACCTAGACAGTTTTCATACATGTGGCCCTATATGGCTCTGGAGGCATCTTGCAGTTTAGTGAAGGTTCAGTGCACCTCTAACCTTCATACTTTTTTAAACGAGCCATAGAAGTTATTTTTTAAGAAATTTCTCTGGATATCTTCACACCTCTTCCTTCTTAAACCACTACAGAATAAAATACACAGGCTCGTATGATTTCATCCAACATTCATTTTCTGAAATTCCTGTTCAGAATCCTACTGTATGTTATTTAATTTCACTTGAAAAAAAAAAATAGAAACAGCTTGAGCAGCATGTATTTGCTATGACCTACAGTAGCCAGTCCAATATTAATGTTCATTGAATTAAAAACTTGGCAACCGCCATTGCTATTAGGAGCGCACATCATTAAATAAGCCCTATCTGATGTAGTTCAGACAGAACCCAGCACAGATGATTTGCATCCATAGACCTTTATGTTAATTCTTACCTATAATTGTTATCATCCTTGGTTGGCTGCCCTTTAGTTATAAGGTGATGAAAAATTCAGCGGTTTGGGTTGGGGTTACCTATTACTCATCACAGAGTGTCCCAATTTCCAAAAATAGAAAATCCCACCCCAAAAAACAAAATTTTGTATTCATTTACTTATGCTGATGTAGGTAAAGGGTCTCCGGCTAGGTACCTGCCATTCCTGACTTTATCGTTACTGCCTTCATTGTCAAGACAATATTGCTTTATGGTCACAGCAAATATTGCGTGGTTTTGTTGTGGAATATTCCCCTGAGCTGTGAATGTTTCCCATGCCCCGTGCTCGGGTCTTTTAAACAACAGTGACTCAATCTACGGTGAGGGCGCTTGCTGACAATCAGACAGGTGTTTAACTGTGCGGTTCATTTTTGTAAATCTATCGGTGTTAGATTTAGTGCAAGGGAATACATAGACTCCTATGAGGTTATGAAATTCTGGAAATATTTATGATTTCATAAAGTGAGATATTTTTTGTAAAAATGTTCTATCGAAACAAATCATTGTAACAGGATTTCCCTACTATTCAGGATCACGTTTAGTTCTGTTTGTGTCCTATAATAACCCAGTTGCCATGAAGAAGCAGACATGATCTTACTCAAAAGTGACAAATGTACAGAGATGGCTGCTAAAAGTTTTTTTCATTAAAGCTTCCACACTTGACGGGAAAAGTTTTCTTTTTAAATGCCCCCCCCTCCCAATTTTATGTAACCCCTTTTTGTATCTGTCAACAAAGAATCTCTTTTCGTCTCGGAGAATCTGCCCCTCCAAAGAGATCAAGCTATTATATTTGCAGACAATAATTTAATGTGACTGTATAGACCTCATGTATGAAAATTGTCTAGGTCTGAGACTTTCTTTGTTGCCCGTAGAACCCAAATCGAGCTCCTCTTTCTTTTTTCAGAGCATTTTAATGAAAAAAAAGGGGACTGTGTTTGGGTTGCTATGGGCAACAAAGAAAGTCTTAGACCTGGACAGTTTTCATGAATGAGGCCCTCTGTGTTTTTTTACTGATTAAAAATTGTTACTGACACATATTCGCTTTTTTACAAACTGCTGTTATTTCCTACTGTACAGTTTTTTTCTTATCTTTATTGATTATGGGTCAGCAATCTTGTTTGGACTGGTGATCTGTTCTTTAAACAGTAGTTAGGGCTACTATAAATTATTTTAGGGCCCCATACAGTCAAAGCATCTGGGCCTCCAGCCCATTATCAGTTCCTGTCTTGCACCATATCTATGAGCCCTATGTGATCAGGACCCCTAAAAGGAGTATTGCCAATAAGCATGCGGCACACTGCCGAGGGAAGGACCATCAAGTGATATCTGGAGCCATATAGTCTTCTTTGTATCTTTACTCTCAACACATTGTGAGATTTATAGTGATCCAAGTATTTAAACCAAGATTTATTGGGGGGTTTGGAACCATTATCTTTTTGTGCAACTTCTAGTTTTTTTGGGACAGAAATTTCCCGTATTTCTACCTCCCGCAGCATCTTATCATGTGACCCCCCCACAGTCATGGACCCTGGGATCCAGGTAAACGTGTGTTGGGGCGCGAATTTCCCCCGTATTTCCCCCTTTAAAATTTTCTTAGTGACCCCACACAGGTCACGTGACCCCCGGTTCCCGGAACAGTAGGTTGGGGAAGACCTTTCCATTAAAAACCCCCCCCCCCCCTTCCCCCCCCCGTCTGATATGTGATCACCACACATCATGTGAAACCCCCGGGATCCGAACATAGTGTTTGGAGCAGCAGAACTTCTCCCGTATTACTCCCCACAGCAGTGTTTTATTGCCACCACACAGGTCAGTGCCCTGGTATCCCTGGTAACAGTGTGAAAGGACAGCGAACTTCTCCAGTATTACTACCTCCAGCCGTCTTATCATTGACCCCCCCAAAAAGGGCTCCAGGAAAACCCAACCGGCTGTGACCCCGGTATCCGGTAACGTTGTAGGAGGAGCAAACTTCTCATATTATATCTCCAGCAGCGTTTTTCATTGACCCCCACCCGGGCATGTGACCCCGGTTTCCCCCGGGAAAAGTAGTGTATGGGGAGCGAACTTTCCCCGATTATACCTCCAGCAGCACTTACCATGTGACCCACCTACAGGTTCAGTGACCCCTGTATCCCGGTAAAAGTAGTGTGGGGGAGAGAACTTCCCTATTTTAAACCCCCCCCAGTAGTGTCTATCATGTGCCCCAAAAGGTCATGGACCCCGGACCCGTAAAAATTTGTGATGGGGACAGAACTTCTCCAGTATATACCTCCAGTATGTTCATTTTTTGACCCCCCAAACAGGTTGTGACCCGGTATCCAGGTAACAGTAGTGTATGGTGGAGCAGAACTTCTCCAGTATTACCACCTCCAGCAGCGTCTTATCATGTCTGTCAGTGTCTGTGGAGAAGAAGCCGCACATTCTGCTCTCTGTTTCATGTTTCTGCTTTTCGTTTTTTACTTTTAACTTTAATAACAGCAATATAGAAATGTCACCTAGAGACAGTTAGATATGTTGCATTTTTTTAATAGTTAACTTTATTAAGAACATGAGACAGGCATTATACATCTAAATCCACAGAGTGACAAAGCTGCTGAAATAACCATATAATAACTAATAATAATCTTTATTTATATAGCACCAACATATTCCATAGCACTTTACAATTTAGAGGGTATAAATACAGACAAAAAAACATATATTACAAAGTAAAAGCTACTTACAGATAAGACACAAGATGTAAGGGTCCTTCTCGCAATAGCTTACAATCTATTAGGGTATATGAGTGAGAAGAAGGGTGAGAAGTGCTTGGTTTACATAATGGTCCAGCCAGGGGCATTGCTAGGGTCCTAAAACATCCGGGTCCCAGACCCTCTGTGTTACATTTTGCTCAGTAGGGCTGCTTTCACACAGCATTTTTCACGCCATATTGTGAACTGCAACATGTATTTTTACAGACTTGTCTCTGCAGAATTTACCACACAAACAGTTTAGAATCCTCACTTTTCCAGCACTTATATACCTACAGACCTACTGGTTGTTGTGGGGATGGGACATCAACATGCTTTCCTTTATAAACCCACATTAGGTAGGGAGATCTATAAACCTCCTCCCCACCCCCCAGATGTACTGAACATTTCTGTAGAAAGTCAAAGCTATCTGTAGACTTTCTCGATTCCAAATTCATGCTCAGGACTTATACAACTGCCACTCTTAGGCTATGTTCACACGGCTGATTTTGGGACGGATTTCAGTCTGTATTGCGCGCGGTACTGCGCGCAAATACGGCTGAGATCCGTCCCTGTCATTACGGTAATCCACAGTTCTCATAGAGAACTATGGATTCTGTCTCCTCTTCCCGCTCGCCGTATATCCCGGCGGGATATGCGGCATGGACAATGAAAGTCTATGTTCCTGCCCCGCCCCCGTACACACGCCGTAATTGTGGGCAAAATCCATCCCGCAATTACGGCATCAATCAGCCGTGTGAACATAGCCTTAAAGTAAATGGCCGAAAGAGTCTGAGGGTGAGGACCTCAAAGGAGGGGGAAGTGAGGAAGGCTGCAGGAGGAATGACTTGGTATCTGTACTGTGGAGAAAGTAGTATAACTATTCCTTCACCCACAGAAAATATAGATACAAGAAAAATATTATAAACCATGTACATCTAACAGATCAGAACAAGATATGAATGGCATAAAACTATATAGATGTAGACAGCAATAACTAAAAAAAAATGAATTTATTAGTATCCCAACAGCAATGTTTCAGCTCTGACCAAGGCTCTGTTCAGAGCTGATACATTGCTGTTGGGATACTAATAAATTTGCTTTTTTTTAATAAGTGCTGTCTACATCTATATATTTTTATACTCCTCCACCCAGTCTATTCTGGATCCGGGGGTGTGGGTGACATTTAGCCCGTGTTCACATGGCTTATTCAAGCCGTAATTGCGAGCCGAATTGCGCTCGCAATTCCGGCTTGAATAAGGGGCGGGGGCATGGCGGCAGCGCTGCCCGCCGGCCCCATAGACTTGCCTTATCCACGGCGCGTATTGCGCCTGGATAATGTGCAGGTGACTTTCTCCCCGCCCGGCGGATTCGCCGAGCGGGGAGGAGCGACGGAATCCACTGTTCTCTATAAGAACTGTGGATTACCGTAATTACTGCGACGGATTGGAGCCGTACTGCAGCGCAAATCCGTCGCGCAGTACGGCTCCAATCCACGGCGAAATAAGCCGTGTGTACGGCCCCTTAGGCTGCGATAGGTGAGAGCAGCAGGGTAAGCAGTGTCAGATTTTTGAAGTCATGTTTCTGTGAGCCCTTGCAGGGTGAGGGAATGAACAGCAGTGAGTTTGTTACAGACAGATCAGGAGTTCCAGAGCACACATTTAAAAGGGGCAGGAAAAGACATACATTGAATAGTATGCAGATTAGCAGTGTTTTTGTGGGAAGCAGAAGAGGAGGTGGAATTAGCTGTAAAGGACAGTAGGCCGGGGTTAGGAGAGATATCCACTGCAGCTAGAAGTAGGAGAATAAAAAGTTACAGCAGATGGTTTAGTGACGTACATAAGCAATGTTTGTTTTGCACCATAAAAGTGGGGGGTTTGGAAAGTAAATAGCGGATAAAGAAAGTAAATAGTGTATGGAATGTATACATGGGTGAGGAAAGGAGAGAGGACCTGATGTGGGCAAAATTCTCTGGGGGCACGATTAGGTGATAGGATAGGAGGCAAATGGCAGTAAGATAGATTGCAACCGTGAGCATGGTGAATAAGGTGTACTTTCAAAAGACCGGTTGCTTACAAGAAAGGTGAAAAATCCTGGCCTCCTTCTGCCCACTTCTGTCCTAATTCTGTCATAATTCATCATTCATCACTTTAAAAGCTGGCACTTAAAAAGCTGGCAGACAGACCAAAGTCAGACAGACCCGAGGCCTCCAATATATACTATGATTTAATCAGTGAATCTAGGTGACAAAATTGGGTGAAGATACAATGAGGCAAAGAGAGAAAAACACATGAAAAAGATATGTTGTATATTAGTTGCTAAACACATAAACAGAGGATAATTATTGGGAACAGAGCTGGGGTTTAATGCAGTTGACACATACAAGGAGAATACAAAAGCACAAAGAAGTAAAGCAGTGGGCATGCTGGGATCTGTAGTCCAACTATATTAATAATGATTATCCCATCATTATTCCTATTCAGTTACCCCATAGATGTCATGTAATCCTGTTACTGACTGCAAGGAGGTCACATGACATATGGGAATTGGGTCACATGACTGACACCATGTTAAACTGCATAACTTTTGTCCATGAGAGCCATAACTGTGGACTGGAGTGTGGGCTATACCAATTCTTTCTGGATAGGGGTCTACTGCATTGGCTTAAATTAGTTATAGGAGCAGAATTTTTAATACATGTGTAATAGAAAATTGTAGAATTTCCTATTATAACATATAAAAAATAACAATAAAAAAATTTTAAAAAACTCACTTTTTTTAACATGCTGTACCCCAACAACTGTTTTCCCTTTCTCTCTTTTTTTACAGAGTTTTAACAATTTCCCTTTAACCACTTACCACTTTTGGGTTTTTTCCCGATTGCCAAAATTTTGCTTTTGCCCCTTAACGCATTTGAACGTTCATGAACATCCAAAAAAACTTTGGGGCGAGCCCCCAAGTTGGTCCGCACGACCCACAAAAGAAGCAGTGTATATTACAGCTGCGATGCCAGCTACGATCAATTGCGACCATGGCAGTTAAAGGAGAGACAGAGGGAGAAGACTACCTCTGTCACCATTGGATCCCCAGTGGTGCGTTTTGCCATTGATTTAGGGTTTTTTTGAAAACCCCCAGAACCTATAAAGGGTTCCGGGTTTGTGTGTGAAGCCCACCCCCCAATGGGGAGCTAGCAAATTTTCTTTTTACCCAAGTCAGTCCCTTTTTTGCAATTTTAGCTAGTTTTACTGCAGGTAAAAACTACAAGTAGGCAAGAAATAGAGTTGCTGAAGAAACCAAATTTTATAAAATTTTATTATTATTATAAATTCTTTCAAGACGGACTTTTTTAAAATTACTTCCCCCCTTAAAACAAACCCCCCGGCCTGACTTTTGATGTCGCACTGTGCAGGTCGTTCATCTGCAGCAATGTCTTTTGGCGTCACCGCAGACATCGGGGTTTGGGGGCCGCGGGGCCCACGGGGCCCGCTGAAAAACAAAGCTGTATTTTCACTTCTTGCCCCCAAAGCGCAGCCTCTGCAACCCCCGGGAAGCGGGGGAAAACCTCCGCTCCCGGGGGGGAAAAACCCTTTGTTTGGGCCGGCGTTTGTGCCCGGGAAAGAGTAATAAAAAGGGGCCTTCCCCTGCTTTGTTGGGGGGATCGGGACTCTAGTGACCCGAAAAAAGGGGGACACCCTCCACATTCCCCTTTTGGGGACCTAGGGGGAGCCCAGAGCGTCCTTTTGCAAAAAGCAGCATAAAGGGGGCGGGAAGGGGTGTGCTGCCGATTGCTCCCTGGTAAAACTGCCCAAAAGATTTTAATGTTTTTGAAATATATGAATATGCAATAAAATTCTAAGTGAAAAAAAATTTAAATAATTAACCCCGTTATCCCTTCAGGGTTTTTAAAAAAAGTGAAAAAAACAAAAAAAATGTGTAGAAAAAAATAATTAATAAAATAAAAATAGTTATTTAAAAAAAAATTAATTTTTGCAAAAAACCCTTACTTTACAAAAAAAAACTACACAAAAATTAATACCCACACACAGTAAAAACCCCTTGGGGAATTAATCTAAATTTTTATTAATTTGTAAAACGTTTTTGGTGAAAAAATTTATACAGAAAAAAAAAATTTAAATATTTTTTTTTTTAAATTTAAAAAAAAAATTCTGCAATAATTTATAATGAACTTAAACATTCCCCCAAAAGTAAAAACTTTTCCCTGGGGTAAAAAAAGGTCATACAAAATTGGGGTCAAGAAAAAAAAAAAAAGTTTTCAACTTTTGAAATGCAAGGGGGCAAGAACTAAAAAAAAATGCTTTTTCATTTGTACTTTTCAGGCATTCAACTTAAGGAGTTAAATCGATTGCATTAAATGTTAAGTTTTAAACCTGGTTTGGGGGAAATTTTTCTATTACTTTTTTGCGGGGGAAAAAGGGGAAAGGGGGCTGGGAACTCAAATGCCCTCTTTTGGGGTGTAACAAAAACCTCAATTTGCTTTTGAGCCACTGGATCTTTGGAAAAGCAAGAAGGGGTATCTAGCCCCGCCACATCACTCAACTGTATTTAAAACCGTTTGGGGTTTTTGCCCCCCGTCGTTTCGAGAAGCGTGCTAGCTTGGCGAGTGGGAGGGAATGGTAGCTCCCGAAAGGGAAGATTTTCTCCTTTGAGAGGCCCTATATAGGGTGTTGGGATTTGAAATTTTCCTTTTTCGGCTGTATACAGAAAGAGTGAAAACCTAAAGTACAGGCATGTCCTGCTATTTATTGTTACAGTGAAATACAGATCACTGAAGTCAAGTTCTCTATGGACACAAGTGTAAATAATGTAAAAATTTAAAAAAAGTGGAAAAAAATAAAACACAAGCACAAAAAAGTTAAGTAAAAACACACACCACCCTTTCTTCATTACAAATGGCAATCACCGCAAAAAAAAATTTAAAAAAAAGACATTTTTGGTACCAAACCCCGTGAAAAACAACCTAGCCCATAATGTGTCACCCTTATTTTAAACCCGCAAAGATGAACAATGTAAAAAATAAAAGGCAGAAATTGGGGATTTTTGTTTTATCCCCGTTTTCACATAAAAAAGGAATAAAAAGCCATCAAATTATTTTACAAACCTTATGTTGTAGCAATTAAAATTTCAGTTCTCCCCAAAAAAAATCACCTACAAAGATTTCACAAATACTGCACGGTGAGCGCTGTAAAAAGTAAAAATAAAAAATACTACTAGAATTACTATATTTTCTTCATCCTGATCCCAAAAAACAGATAAATGCTAAAATGTGTTTTCTTTTGTATTTAAAAGTGTAATGTTAATTTGGTATTGTTGTAATCATATCAACCTGCTGAGTAAAGTTAACCTGTCATTTGCACCACACGGTGCTCGCTGTTAAAAATATAAATAAAAACACATTACCAGGATTGCTGTGTTTTGTTCGCCCTGCCTCTCAAACCCTTGATAAAAGTAATCAAAGTGTTATATGTACCCCATAATGATACCAATGAAAATGTCTACTCATCCGGCAAAAAAAAAAAATAAGCCCCTATACAGCTCTGTATACAGGAAAAAAAGATATGGCTGTCAGAATAGGACAACATAAAAACACAATTTTTTTTACAAACACATTTCTATTGTTTGGTTTTTTATTATGGTATTTTTAAAACCCCATAATACTTTTTGAAAAAAATAAAAAATAATTGGGGGAAAAAAGTGTAGTTAAATTAACTGAACTGTTAGTTAAATTTTTTGTAAATGTAGTGACTCGCATACTAAAGTTATCATGTCAATTATACCGCATGGCGAACGCTGTAAAAATGAAACCCAAAAAACATTGGCGGAATAACTTTTTTTTCCCCATGCTTATGACCTAATGCTAAAAAAAACATGGAACACCTGTGGGCCCAAAATGCACAATATACCCCTAGATGTGTTCCCTGAGAGATTGAATCCAAAATGAGGGCATTCCTCTAATATTTCACCTGTTCTGGTACTTCGGAGGCTTTGCAAAATGCGACATGGCACCTACCAAAATCTACGTTCCAAACGTCAAATAGCACTTTGTCGCTTGTATACCCTCAAATTGTGTAATACATTTTGGGATGCTTTTTTCCAGGTTCCTTGTAAAAATGCAAAATCAGCTAAAACTGCATTTTATTGTAAAATAAAATATTTTTATAGCCTAACATTTAAAAAAATCTGTTAAACACCTGTGGGGTCAATATACTCACTATACCCCTGGAAATATTTCCTAAAGGGTATAGGTTCCCAAATGAGGTCTTTTAGGGATGTTTATTTTTAAATGTTGGCACCTTAGAGTATGCGTATATCTGTAATGATGCCTAAAAAATATACTAATGAAAATGAAGCCCGAAATCAAGTAGATGCTCCTCCTACCCTGGGGCTTGTGGTTGAAACCTACAGTGTAGCACAGTGGGTCCACATATGGAATACCTCTAAAAATGGCAGAATCAAGGATATCAATTTTTGAGTTTGGGGTTCCCCTAACATTACGCCCCTAAAAGGATCCCAAAAAAAACTGTAAAAAAAAAAAAAAATTGTTTGCCAATTTGCTTTAATTTTTGAAAAAGGTTTTTAACTAAATTGAAAAGCCCTTATGTTGTAAAAAAGCCAAAACATTAAAAAAAATTATGCTCAAGTACAGTAGACGTGGTAAATGCTAGTTCTAAACTATTTTGTGTGGTATAACTGTCTTACAAGCAGAAATTTTTGAACTTTAAAAATGGTAAATTTTTATATTTTTCACAACATTTTCATATTTTTCACAAATTAACAAGATTTGTAAGGACCAAAATTTAGTACTAACTGAAAGCACAATGAGCGACATGTATGAATGGTGCTGCGCCATATATCTGGCATCTTTTCAGCCCGATATCAGGTGCAGCCCCATCCATACATTTTTAAATCTCCCACATGCCACTCCCGGGTGCATCACATAGCACCCGCGGTGCTTTGTAATGCGCCTGATCTCGGGGGAGGCGGGGCGCACTAGAACTGTATTTATAGCTTCGCTATGGCATTTCTAGGCACATTACAGCTAGAACAGGTATACCACTTTCAAAGTGGTATACCTGAGCCAGAAATGTCACCCTAGCGCTAGAATGCACCTGATTTATTTAGAGGGGGTTCATAAACCAGGCGCATTCTATGCCTTTATTATGCACATGAAATTTGGCGTTCACACACCAAATTTCATGCATGTCGCCCAATGTGTCACGAGAAAACTGTCTCTGAAACACATGGATAGGCAAAATTATCAAAAAGTTATTCCCACATAAAGTGACATATGTTATATTTCAAAATAGGGTTAAAGAAATGTAACATTCATATTGCAGTTCTGGAAGTATTCTAACATCTAGGTGCAAACTGTTTTAGTTGCTATTACAAAGTGATAGGAGTGTATCTATAGAACTTAAAGCAATTACAGTCAGATTTGGGCACTCAAAGGTCTCTCTGCCAACGAGTATTATAAATAGCACATGATAGGTGGAGGCCTTGTTATGGATTTTGCAGTAGGGTACAGGACCTTTAAGTTATGCCCCAGTGCAACATGGGATCATTGCCTTGTTTGTATCAGTGTGACAAAGCAAAATCTTTTGAAATCATTGTATCCATAACACGGGGAAGTTTATGAACAGCGGCTTTTAAATACATACAACTAGAAATTTGTCACTAGTGTTAGGGAAAATGTGAATGATTTTCAACCACGATTACTCTTCGTCACCTCCATGTTCTTTTTATAGGAAATTACCTGTAATGTGCTGCAGTGTTCTTTCAACGCACCTGTCTGGCAGCTTCCTCACAGTGGCTTATGTTACTCCATTCCAACACTTTGCTATCTGTTCCATTAGAGACGTTACTGTGGGATGTGAGTGCAGTGCTGAAGTCTTTTGACAGTGTTGATAGGTCCCCTTCCATCACCTACTTGTTTGTGCCACTCATTCTGCACATTTCATGACTTCATCTCACCATGATACAACATGTACTAAATGAAGCTGGAATGTAATTTTATTTTTCTATAGATCTATTGTCCGAACATCTAGTGTTATAGCAAATCCTGAAGAATAACTGTTATAGTTCAGGAAATGCAATTTTGTTATAGGAGTCTTCACTTTATTTTCATATAAAACTGTTTTAACACTAACAACCGGTTCACACAGGAACTTTTCAAGAAAGTAGAGACACGCATCAAGTATTCCACCTAAAAAACTGCAGTAGTATGATACAATATGTAAAAAAGACCTCATGAAACAAAAAAACATATAAAGAACAGACTTAACCTATAGGTTCAAACACAACAGAGCGGGTGGCTCTCATAGTGAAGTACAATTAAAAAGCGTTAGAAAAGCAACCAGACTCCTAACCATGTATTAGTTGTGCATAAGTGGCACAACTCTCCGTTAGCAGGGGGAAAACTCCTGTGATCAACCACTGTTCCACCCAAGCGTGCGCGCACAACGAGAGCTCCCTGTTCATTCACTGCCGCGCCATCGCAGCACGGCTTAACTAACCGAACTCCAGTAACATCTGTTTCAAACTCCTGCTCACCTCCTGTGAATACTTTATGTGCTGCTCCCCCCGAGTTAAACCCTATAGGGGTAAGAAAACATGAACCTGTATTCAGAACATGAATCATTGTTCACATTGACTCCATGAACAAAATGACAAGGTAGAGTTTACGGCGCACAAAGGTACGAGTTAGGAGAACTTGTTAATTAAAAAGAAGCAATATATTTAATATAAAACAACGCGTTTCATCAAAAGCGACTTCATTAGGATTCCTCAGAGACAAAACAACGCGTTTCGTCAACGCGTTTTGTCTCTGAGAAAACCTGATGAAGTCGCTTTTGACAAAGCGTTGTTTTATATTAAATATATTGCTTCTTTTTAATTAACAAGTTCTCCTAACTCGTACCTGTGTGCGCCGTAAACTCTACCTTGTCATTTTGTTCATGGAGTCCGTGTGAACAAGATTCAGGTTTCTAAATACAGGTTCATTATTACTGAACCTGGTACTACTGCTTAGGAAAATACCAAAAAAACCCACATAAATTGTACAAATAAAATGAAAATACAATGGGGCTTAAGAGGTGTGCTGCAGTATACTAACACCCTGTTCTATGCTTACTCCTTTGAGCCATAACTTGTGGCTCCTGGATCCAAATGCAAAATCTGTACCATGGACCTCCATATATCATGTATCAATTTTAGTATTGGTGTCTTGTAATATGGGTGACCCCAACCCCTAGGAATAAAGTATGACTGCTACCTCTGCCTCTGGTATAGCCACTCATACAGTATGGCATGCACAATGTGTGTCTCAGCAAATTATTCTTTATGAATGATCACATTGCCAAACAGAAAGATTACAAGTTAACGGGAACCTGTCATGCTATTAATGGAGTGCTATATGTGGACAGTATATAATAGAGAATGAAGAGCTGGGCAGATATACATATTTGTGGCAAAAGATTCTGTGAAAGTAATTTATTCAATAAAATGTTTGCTTGCTCTGTATTAAGGAGTCCAGTGGGTGGTCCTAATCAGTGTCTGACACAGGTAGCTGAGTAGGACCGCCCGTTAGATTCCTAAGCGAAGAATGAGCATAGGTGTATATCTCAATCTGCTCAGCTCGTTGTACTTTAAAACATGGTCCCTGCAAATTAGACTTCATTTTCAACATGAAAGATTCCCTTTAAGGTTGCTGCTAGATAGCAATATTTTGCCCCTATATTATAAAAGCAACATTCGGACTGGTACAGTTTAACTGAATTGAAATGACCACTTCATAAGAATCTATGACAATTTACATTAAATTAAGTAGAATGACAGAGGGTCTAAATATTCTCCAGAAACTCCTTGTGCTTGTCTTGTATAATTTACCGTGCTCATGTAAAAGTAGCAACATCTTACTAAGTGTTGATATGTTTCAATGACTGTAATTTATTAGGGGTGTAGAAGAACATTTGCACTCTGAAATAAGTAGACGGCTGGAGTCATCAGGTTTCCTTCTCTAAAGCCACCCTCTTTACACTGAACCAAAGTATCATATGACTTGGGCTTTCCGTTTGAGATGTTTTAAAAATGTGTCCATAAGCAAATGTATTTGTGTGAAAAACTATTAGGGCGCGTTCACATGGCATAGGACCAGCCGGTATTTGTCCTGGTATGCGCCCGTCCCCACGCCGCGGGGGGGGGGGGGGGGGGGGTTCTCCCTTTGAGAAGCACACATTTCCATTTTCAAAAGGGAAAATGGTGCTTGCTCAATGTTTTGCCCCCCGGACCACCGGGCCCGGGAAAAACCCCTGCAGTGGGGACTCTGCACGGGTTTTCCATAGAGCACCATTGTGCTCATTTTCGGCCGTTTTTTCGGCGGTCTGAAAAACCGCAAACCGGCTGAAAAACCGGCCGAAAACCCGTGCCGTGGGGACATGCCCTTATTTTGTTGGTTACTTTGTTATTATTACTACTTATACTCTTTAGGGATTTAGAATTATTAAATTGGTTAATTGTTTACTACTAATAATTCGTTTTTACATTGTACTTATCTATATATATTTTGTCTCTACCCATTGCTGCCTTTGTCTCCAATCAGTCTGATGACACATTTAAAAAGGTAGGTCCTGCTTTCCTTGCATGTTCATGGTTTGATGCATTATATATATGCACATGTATATGCACCCATTAATTATAACATTAAAACCATCTGCCTACCTAATACTTTGTATATCCCACTGATGCCACCAAAACACCTCAGACCCAGTCCAAGCATGGATTCCACAGGACCTCTGAAGGTTTCTTGTGGAATCTTACACCAATACATTACAGTAGCAGCAGATCCAGTCTTGTAAATTGTGAGGCGAGGCCTCCCTGTTCTTCCAGCACATCCCAGGAATGCCTGAACAGATTAAAATCTGTGATATTTAGATGTCAAGTATGGACCTTAAACTCTCTGCCATGTTCCTCAAACTATTCCTGACCATCTTTTGTGATGTGGCAGAGTACATTGTCCTGTTAAGATAAGCCACTTCCTTTAGGGAATATCATTGTTGAAGACCTGCTTGGTCTGCAACAATGTTTTAATAGATGGTATAAGTCGAAGGAACATCCATTGAATTCCAGGACCCAATGTTTCCCAGCAGAAAATTTGCCCAGAGCATCAAACTGCCTCTGCTGATTTCATACCACAGTACATCCTGGTGCATATGCACCTGGCCGTCCACATGATATAACAGAAAACGTAATGAATCAGAGGAGGTCTGTCTTCAGTTACTACATGGTCCAGACCTGATGCGTCTACATTTTAGGGACTTTTAGGGGTAGCCATTGGTTAGCATGAGTCTGAGTAGTCTGCAGCTACACAGTCCCATACTCAGCAAACAGTGATGCACTGTGTGTTCAGACACCTTTCTATTATAGCTGGCAGCAATGCACAAAAAATGGATTGAAAAAACGCATCAAAAACGCACAAAAAACGCACCATTTGAAAGCACCCTTAGTCAAAGCTATTCTCTTTACCTGTTAGGTCAAGAAACAGCACCTGGCAAGGTCTGGTAGATGCTGGAGGGAATCAAGAGGCTAAATAGGATGCTGCTTTGTTCTCTTACCTCAGTGTAGGATGTTGGAGCAGGGGCCCTCCTGGTATTCTGATAGTGCTCTGCCAGTGCCACTAGACATTTTATTTTTTGTTATAAATTTTCTTTGCCAGGTCTTGAACTTAGGACCTGCTATATGGGAGACAAAAATACAGTAAGCACCAGGCTATACATTTGTCTATATGATTTTCTTTGCCCATATTTTACAAGCATATTGTACTGGCTGATACTGTCATTTCTCTATATGTCAGTAAATTGTAGCTAGAAAAAGTTTTTTTCAGTACTGTTACTAAGAAATAATTTGGCAAAAACAATAATCCACAGATAAACAAAGAGTTTTTGATGTGTAGTATACAGCATGCATGAAAAAAGTTGAGGCACAAGGAGTGGCCCAGTGAGACTCTTGAGCCGGCCCTTTCACTGATTTTAATGTTATTACTGATTGGTATATTTATCTTATGCAATTAAAGGGGTTCACTAGGAATAGATGAATATTTCTTATTAATGGACTTAAAGGGGTTTTCTCGCTACAAAAATTATATCTGTAATTATGGGGACAGTAAAAATAAGCACTTTTGCAATTGGTTTGCTACCTAAATCATTTAGTTTAGCAGTTATGAGCTAATTTGTATGTGTCTAGAGCTAAATCAGCAGCCTGAGGTCAGATCATGCCCCCTTTGCCATGATTGGCTGCCTGATATTTAGTTCAGTCTGTTGGGACATGGCCCATGGACGGGACACGTCCCCTGTGCTGTGATTGACTGTGTAATAAAAGCTGTCTGAGCTCCTCTATGCTCATCTCCCATATCTATGTGAAGGATCTGAGCAATTACTTATTCTCTAGCTGCAAGATTCACTGTCCCCCCCCATTTAACACAGCCTTATACAGTCTGCTGCCCTCTACCTCCTGCCTTATAACAGAGGGGTGAGCAGAGTGCATTTCTCACATTTGTTTCATCATTTCAGGCTTTATGTATAACTGCTTACACCAATACAGGTGGTCTGGTTACAAGCAGCTTGTGGAGGGTGGTGACAACTTTTTAAGACATGAGAACTGACCATTGCAGGAGGTCTGCAGAGCTGTGACATCCTCTCCCTCCCACTGCACACACAGAATGATGATGTCACCAGTCTTCAGTGAGGGAAGACATGCCTAGTGAGAGGAGAGACTCACCTACTGGGAGGAGAGACACGCCCCTGGATTTGAAGCTGCAAGAGACAGAAACAGCTCAAGTCAGCGAAAGCTTGTGATGAGAAAACCCCTTTAAATTGCTTATTGTAACCCCTGTTATAATTTTCCTTCTAGACACTGACATTGAGGACTGTATCTACAAGGAAAGGGCAAGAAATAGGGGTTGTATTATATGTCGATGTGCATTGTACCCATGGACAAAATATCACATGAATTACTATACATTTCTAAATGCGTAATCCTCCTGTGACACACAGATGTTTATGTGGACTTGGATAAAACAGAATATTACTTTGCCTTATTTTCCATAGAAAATACTTGCTCTTCTTTTCACCTGCAGCCAAATATTTTATCTTATGGATTCTCTAGAAGTATTATTGTAGTAACTGAAAATGTAGCATGTTCCAATTTATTATTACTGGAGTGCAAGTAATGCAAAACCAGGGGTCACTTTGTTTGCCTCTATAGAAAGTGACTTCTAATGATCTCTTGAAATAAGCTGAGTATAGTATAAAATATAAGCATGAATCAGTTATTTCTGTGTATTTACCTACTCCTAGAGAACCTCTTTAAAATGATTGCACTTTTTACCCACATTTACTTGCTGTTGTATAATGATGCATTTAATCACCAAATGGCTTGTCTCTTTGCAAAATTCACTGAATTTGCACATTCAACTAGTGGCAAAACAGAATTAAAAAAATGAGATATTGTTTGTTGTGCCTGCTTTGTTTCCTCCAAAAAGTTCTATTTTATATGTTCTTCCAGCTACAGGAAGCTTAAAAACTTTGATGGGCATGAATAATAAATACCCCCAGCCATATCAATATGTGATTAAACTGCAATATGCAGACCTTGCCCTCCCTTGATATCTACCCCATAAGTTTTGTGTGTCACAACATAATTCCTTTCAGACAGTCTGTTCCTGCTGGTTGCTATCTCTGTGTTGCATCTGTTTTTTCTCTTTATTAAATCTTGCTGTATAATACGTGATTTGTATGCTGATATAAGACACGAGTGTGCAGTTCTTATACCAGATATGTGAGGCTGGTGCTGGACAGTTATGTATATATTTGTACACAGCTTTCCTTTCAAAATTGCTGACTGATCTCCAGGTATACTGTATTGGCTATAAGTCCAGTGTATAAGCATAAATGTCAGGCCCCGCTCACTCACAAAAAGGACGTATATAAGAAAGGGGTGGAGGGGTAATGAAAAGAATTTGAGAAACAATAAGACTGTCCAAATCTGGTTACTGCTATGGTTGGGAGAAGGTATTTTGATGCTCCAGGCAAAAAAGGCAAATGGTGCCCCACCCCTACATCCCATACAGAAATAGGTACAAGTTTAATGGAAAAAAAGAATTGGCTGATTGCGGTGCAGCACCACTTATTTCAACTAAAGGGGTATTCTCACTCTGTTTCACAGAACCCACTCTTAAAAACCAGCTTCAGGCTACCACTTGGTAGGTATATAGGTTACCCTAGGAAAGTAGATAGATATGTACTCATTTGGAAGGTATATAGCTGCCCCACAGGTATGTAGGTATCTTGGTGCCCACTTGATAGGTATATAGGTACCCCTCAGTAGGTAAATATATAGGTCCCCTTCAGTAGGTGTGGATAAAAGTGGCCCCCAGTAGGTAGAGATATGTGCCCCCTCAGTAGATAGGTATATAGGTAGATAAATATATAGGTGCCCCTTCAGTATGTATGGATAAAAGTGCCCCAGTAGGTAAAGATATGAGTGCCCCCTCAGTAGATGGGTATATAGGTGCCCCCTCAGTAGGTATTGATATAAGTGCCGCCTCAGTAGGTAGCAATATAAGTGCACCCTCAGTAGGTAGTGATATAAATGCCACCTCGGTAGGTAGATATAAAGGTGCCCACTTGGTAGGTCTATAGGTGCCCCCTAGGTAGGTTTTTATATAGGGGCCCACTCGGTAGGTAGGAATATAGGTATCCTCTAGGTAGGTAGATAGGTAAAATACATTTTTAAAAAAATAATACTCACCTTCAGTTTTCCAGCGTAACATGTCTTTAAAATTGTGTCAGGTGGGAGTGTCATGATGATATCATGTCACCTGTGTCATAACAACATCATGCCACCTGAGTCGTGATGCAATTCACAGGCTGCAAAGCCTAAGGCACGCTACTTTAGGCTTTGTGGCCTAGATAAGACATAGCGGCTGGCAGCGTGATGAAACTACATCATGCCACCAGCACCGCTCACTCACGCAGCATACAGGAATTGACGATGGGACAGGGAGCAGATGGAATACACGCAGAGGATACACATACAGTTAAGAAGACCTGCTTGAATGCGGTGCCCAATGGGGATCTGCGTGGCAGGGCAGATTGCCAGTCTGAGTCAGGTCAAGGCAGCTGCCATTTTATCCGGGGCAAAAGCCCCGGATAAAACAGCTTAGCAATGCCCCTTCTTGCAATGGAGATAAGTGACAATGAAACACAAACAGCTGATTTTTTTTTATTCCATTAAACTTGTGCCCCCTTTCTTTCTAACATAAGGTGTTGCCCTAGGCAATTGGCTACCACTGCCTACCCTTTGTTCTGTCGTAGTTACTGTGCTAGAAAACAGCCACGCAGACCTGTTTGATGACAATTTTTTATTAAGTGATGTATCAGATTAATGCAAAATACTTTTCACACCAATTACCACATTTTGACTTCACATATTACAATGGCAATGTTTTAAGTATCTTTATAATATGATTTTGTACACGATGGCTCAGAGGTTTTAGCTTAGTGGTATAAGGGGAATGGAAGTGGATGATACCATAAACTAATTTTAGCAAAAACATCTGGCCTATTACCAGTTTCTATCTTACACATTATTAGGGGGCACCTTTCTTGAAAAAAATTTGATTAGGACCAATGCGCCTTGATGGTGCTTTGGTAAAAATAAATGGTTGACCTTGTAATGCATGGGTGTACCGGATCTGCTAGATTAAGAATCATTATGTGTTAATGGATCTTTACATTGACTTATAGCTGGGGGTATCTAGCCCGGCATCCTCATGTATGCCAATATGCTTTAATAAAGTAGATATTTCTATATGAGAAATTATGAATGAAATGTCTTCCCATTTATCTCTTATGGGTAGTTGACATTGTTATGAAATCGGTAAGGGTCCGGATCTCAGCACAACCTCAGTTTTTTAAAATGGCTGTGATGCTCTGATGAGTGCTGCTTCCCCTTTATTGTTGATCAGGCACAGCTTTCTACTTTAACTAGCTGCTGCTCTCACTACAGCTTTGTCCCATTTTAGAAGGCCCTGTGGCCATTCCTGATATGTCTGTTTCAGTGAAATATTTGTGTTCTCTCTGAAATAACACTTCTGGAGCATCTTTTCTTATATCTCTGTGTTGTGTTGTTCCTCTATTACTTTTTCTAAAAATATATTACTGAATCTGTCATTTAGGTGTTGCCAATTGTGGGTGTGTCCCTGCACAGCCTGACATTGTTCAGTCAGTGCTGACAGAGTCATTTATGTGCAGAGTAATTTATGTGAAAACTGGAATGGTAACACCCATCTGACAGATTCAGTAATACTTTTCTAGAGGGAATAACAGAGGAACAGCACAGCACAGAGTTATTAGAGAAGAGGCTCCAGAATTGTTTTTTCACAGGGAAAACAAGAATTTACTAAAACAAACATGTCAGGAGAGGTCATAGGTCCTCCTTTGTAAAAGAGGAGCTATGCTGCAACAAAAGGAAAACACTTCAGGTAAATACTGGAAAGGAAGCGGCGTGGCCCCTTCAAACAGCTGATCAGCACCCACTGATTCAATAGTGATGGTCTTTCCTAACAATTAGCCATCAGTTTAAAGAATCAGATAACCCCTTTAAAAAAGCAAAAAAGTGGACCTACAGCAGCAAGAAGTATAACCCAGGTCTAGATTTCACTGCCATATTTTGAATTTTCATCATATTTAAAGGGGTTTTGTCACAATCTCATTTCATACATCCTGCATCCAGCTCTGTGTGCTCACAAGGGGGCGTGTGTGATTTGAATTACATATCATGTGACCCAGCAGGATGACACCACCATGCCTTTCCTCTCTCTAGTCAAAGAAAGGTCTGTTTATGTTTAGAACTGTAAGTAGCTACATTGTAGCTCAGAGATTAAACTTTTGCCTCGGGGCACAAGGGTCCTCGGTTCAAATCCCTGCAGGAACCAAACCTGTGAATTTTATTTCTCTTTATCAATGCACACACCTGATTGACGTTTATTTTTTTTAAATTTATTTGCACTGTTTGACTAATTACTAAGGAATACAGAGGACGGGAGTAGAATGACAGCACCTGGGGTTTGAACACTCAGTAGCTGCCTGAGAGGAGAGGTGATGTGTGAGGATGTGCGACCAGGACTGAGAAGCTCTCAGCCCTGGTCATATCCCCTGGAGACGCGCTGTAAACAATGGATCACTAAAGGAGCAGCTAAAACAAAAACGGTGCAGAATTTTTAATAATGATGAACGGTGAAAATGTTTATAATTTAATTTACAAGCTTCCCACATCAATTTTACTTTGTGGCAAATCCCCATTTAAGAGAGAGAATTATTCATTGAATTGATACCTTAAGTACGCTTTAAGATTCAAGAAAATATCTTTTTTTGCAGAGAATATTTGATCTAATAGCAGGTTCCAAATTTTTATTGATCACAATGAGCATTTACCTCATCATGAAATTTGATTTGATTAATTTTTGTTGCCTACAGCTACTGAAAGATGTCACCAGCACAATCTTGTTAGTCCCTTTTGATCAATGTAGTCACTACTACACTGTAAATTACAGATGAATTACCAAATGACACCTCCCGCGTTTGGGTTAGATGTAATGAACTCATATATTTCATACCCAAACAATTGTAAAAGTTTTCTGTAAACTAAAAATCTGATTTTTTTTTTTATGTAGAAGCAGGATGACAGCATTTCCGAGTGTAGCACAGTCGATCTAAGAAAGTCCCGGGAACTTATTGAGCAACCACAGGACGCTTCTGAAGAGAGCATGGAGCCTGAAGAGTGCTTTACAGAAGGTACAAAATAGAAGTGACTTAAAGGGTCCTGTGTTTAGTAGGGTGTTACACCCATGTGCTCCTGATTACTAGGTATGCTGCAAAAAATAAAACTGGAATCTTGACCTAACAATAATGATAAGCGTGATCAGAGGTGAAACCTGAAGCATGAGGAACCCAATGCAAAATCTGTCAAGATGGGCACCCACCTACCATGTGCTTGCTTCTTTATACTGGTAGTGTTCTTTTATGAGGTCATTGTGCCATTATAAAAATCAAAGCTCCTGTGCTACTTGTACTCTTGACCCTCCCACCCATCTCACTTCACACACAAATATACCTCTTGCAATAGCATGTTTTAGATTATATCTTTTATTACATTTTTCTTTATATCACAAGCCATTATGGGAAAAGATCTGAAAGCTCAAGTGTCCTCTATTGGATGTAACAAATCCTCAATTTGCTTGTGACTCACTGAGTCTTTAGAAGACAAAAGGGATGTAAGCCAAGCCAGTGTTGCTCATCTGCAGACAGCTGTTTTGGGGGTTTTGCCCATCCTCAGTGCAGTGCAGAGCTTGCTGGCTAGCTGGTTGGGAGGCAATGAGTGGCCTAGAAACAGGAATATATCTCCTTGGGAGAGCACCATATAGGTGTGTGGGGATTTGAAATTGCCTTTTTGCACCCCACTAGGTATCTGCATATCACAAGGTATTATAAGAAAAGAGCTGAAAGCTCAAGCACCCTCTATTGAAGGTAACAAATCCTCAATTTACTTGTGACTCACTGTCTTTAGGTAGCAAAAGGGATGTGAGCCAAGCCAATGCCTTGTGATATACAGATGCCTTGTGTGGTGTAAAAAGACTATTTCAAATCCCTCACACACCTATATGGTGCTCTCCTCAAGGAGCGGTATTCCTCTTTCTAAACTACTCATTGCCTCCCACCCAGCCAGCAAGCTCTGTTCTGCACTGAGGGGGGAAAACCCCCAAAACAGCTGTCTGCAGATGAGCAACACTGGCTCGACACACATCCCTTTTGCTTTCAAAAGACTCTGTGAGTCACAAGCAAATTGAGAATGTATTATATACAATAGAGGGCACTTGAGCTTTCAGCTATTTTCAAATAATGCTTTGGGATATGCAGATGCCTAGTGGGGTGCAAAAAGGCAATTACAAATCCCCCACACACCTATATTGTGCTTCTTCCAAGGAGAAATGTTTATATTTTTCTTTAGTATATTACACATAGTACAATATAGTTTTTGTAATATAAATTACAGATGTAAATCTAGATTGCTATTAAAAAGCAGTGGATAGATAGATAAATAAATAAACGTCCTTCTGCTCAATACATTAAGAGCTAGAGGTATACTAAATGAAAGCTAAAACACCAGATTGTTCAAACAAATCTAAAAAATGTATTTATAAACAGCACAATTAGGTGAACCATTACATTTAAGCAATGGCCAGTGCACATGAATATTCTCTGAATAATAAAATTACAAAAATGTATAGGAAAATAGAGTTATTACATTATAACGGTTAAATTGTTAGCTCTGTGGTCTTTGTAGGGAACAGCGCAGTAAAAGTAGGGGTCAAAAAGTGACAGGAAAACATTCATTTTATTACACTCAAAAGCAAATGTTTCTTCTGAAGTACAATTATCTCTTCTACTGCTTTAGCATTCTATAGTGTTGTCTGCAACGCCATCTGCTGTCCAGATAAAAAAGACAGGAGGGATTGATTTTAAGGAACACGTGCAGTGTACAAGGCTCCGTATACAAAAACCCAGCATGTAATTCTCTGTAAAGTTTTATTATCTGAGAAAAATTGACTTGAAACGGATGTGAAGCAAAAAAATAAATTTTCAGTTTTTACATTCAATTTTTAGCAAAAAATGAGCTAAATTATTCTACCTGGAAAGTTGTTTAAAGCTGTACATACAGGGAAAGTAGCAGACAGCTTAACAGCTCTATCCTGACTCGTCCATAAACATGCACACTTGGCTAAGTATGCTTTTTTATTTCAATAGGGAGAAAAATTTAACAGCTGCATAGCTATAGAGTAAAATGTTAAAATTCAGCCTCCACTAGAGGAAGTTCAGGAGCTTACTGCATACTCTTTACACATCACAAGGCATTAAGGGAAATGAGATGAGAAGCTCAAGCACCCTCTATAGAATGTAACAAATCATCAATTTGTTTTTGATCCACCGTGTCTTTGGAAAGCAAAAGGGATATTAGCCAAGCCAGCATCACCCATCAGTAGACAGCCGTTTTGGGGTGTTTGTCCCTCGTCAGTACAGAGCAGAGAGATGCTGGCTTGGCTGAGGGGAAGGCAATGAGGGGCTCAGAAAGGGAAGATCTCTTTACACATTGAACACAATGGACCTTATGTATGAAAACTGTCTATCAATAAGAGCAAAAATCCCAACAATTTCAAAATCTCTGGCACCAAAAAATATTATAAAAATATATCCTTTAATCCATGTTTAAGATAAAAAAAAATTCAGGGTACTCCATACCATCTGATGTGTTTCGAGCAATGAACACTCTTACTCGTAGACTGGTTGTTTGGAGAAGAAGAAGCATATTTAAAAACAACACGCTAACCCATGACCTCGGAAATGAACACCGGGCAAAAAGCAACATAATTGGCCGGACATCGTGTCAATCAAGAAATAAATGTTAAGGAGAAAACACCTTTGGTAGTAACCAAAAAGCACTCAAAACGTGTCAGATGGCATGGAGAACCCTGAATTTTTTTATCTTAAATATGAATTAAAGGATATGTTTGTATAATATTTTTGGTGCCAGAGATTTTGAAAATTTTTGGATATTTTGCTCTTTTGCATGTGCCTGTGTCCAACAGGCTGTTTTCTCCCGGGGCATCATTTTGACATTTGGGGATTTGTCTCTAGGTTTCAGGAGACTTCACTATGTGGTGAGCACTAACTTTTCTTTTACTGTTGTCTTACAATAAGACTGTCTTTGTTGCATAATGCAACCAATCAGAGCTGGTCTTTCATTTCATATAAAGCTATGGGCAACAAAGACAGTCTTACTGCTAGACAGTTTTCATACATGAGGCCCAATAAGAACACAGTATGCACTAATCTTATAAATTCCCCCTAGTAGGGGCTGGCAAGTAGCCATCATTTTATTATTTAGCTCTGTGACTATGCAAGGGATTTGGAACAATGTAGGAATGTTACAACTAAAGTAGTAGCTAAGAGCAGATTTACTTTAGGAAAGTCCCATGTTAATGCTTTGCTAATAGAAAAAAGAGAAAAGAGTTGGACATTTTTGTACAAAAACAAAACAAAGCTTACCCCATTATTAAAAAGTCTGCCTAAAGGGCTGGATAACTAATACATGAGGATCCTAAGCAGAGTTACCATGTTACCTTTACTTAGAATATAGTAATAGTCCATTAACAGGAAGTTTAAAGAGAACCTGTGACATGTCTGTTTTAGTGAATACTTTTGTTCACTGTGAATTAACAATTCTGGAGTATCATTTCTTATAAATCTGTGTTGTGCTGTTTCTCTGCTGTTTCTTCTATAATATTTTAACTGGATCTGTCAACTGGGTGTTACCATTCCCAGTTATTTTTTTAAAATTATTATTATTTATTTTAGAGCTCCATCAGTTCCAGGACGCTGTACATATGAGGGGGGTTACATACAAACATATAAAGTCAAAACAAGTTCAATGGTGACGATGAATGACTAACAACTTGTATAGAGAGAGATCCCTTCCCGCAAAGGCTTACAATCTACAAGGAAGGAGGGAAGAGACAGAAGGTGGGGCGGAGACATGTTTATGGGGTGTTGTAATGGTAGCGGGGTTATTTTATAGGCTATCCTGAAGAGGTGGGTTTTCAGGTTGCTTTTCAGTTTTCAAAAGGATGTGGCCCTGCACACACTGACTTTGTCAGTTCTGATCGGGCAACGTCAGACTGTGCAGAGTCACACCCCCAATTGGTAACACCCAACTGACAGATTCAATAATACATTTCTTGGATGAATAAGGGTGCATTCACACGGTAAGGGACAAATAACAGTCGGTTTATCCAACCGGTATTTGTCCTGTTTTGCGGCTGTCCCCATGGCCACGGGGGTGGGTGAGGAAGGGGAGAGTAGGGGGGCGAGTTTTCTCCGCGATGAGCGGAGAAAAGCCATCCCCCTTCACATTCACAAGCACAGATTCCATCCGAAAACCGGACGGAAGAATGTGCCTGTAGAATGATCTGCGGGCGGCCCGTGGGTGGAAAAGCCTCCACGGGTTTTCCATAGGAGCCCATTGTGCTCATTTTCGGCTGTTTTTTCAGGAGGTCTGCAAAACCGCAAACCGGCCGAAAACCCGTGCAGTGGGGACATGCCCTAACAGAGGAACAGCACAGCAAAGCACAGAGATATAAAAGAAGATGCTGCAGAATTGTTATTTCACAGGGAACATAAGTATTTACTAAATCAAACATATCATAAGATGTCCCATGTCCTCTTTAAAGCATGCAATACTCCTTTCCAGTGCTCTTCTACAACAACTAGAATTGCATTTGCAACTTTAAAGGGGTCATTATACATGTCCTGTTAGGGCATATAGACATCATAGTGATGGGTCTTGTGCTTGGAAATGACCTCTATGAGATAGTATGCGGAACTGCTATTAAGGTGGATTGTAATACAAAGACAGCCATTGATATGAATGTCCACCACATAATAATACATTTACCTTGCTACAGGGGTAAAGGCTGGCTATGGCTTCCTCTTACAAAATCAGCTGTTTGTTGGGCGTCTCAGAAGCAGCAGCTCCTTAACGAGAGGGGGCTAGTTCCAAAAGATACATTTTATCAGATGATTTTCCCTACAGGTCTTAAAAAGTTACTGCTCTTATTCAGTTTCTAGTTCTATAGGTGGACAGTAACTACCATATGTTAACCTTGCATTGACATTTTCTAGTCACTTAACTGTTTCTCCTCCCCCTTTACACACAAAAAGCATCAGGGTCATTACAAATTAGGTTGATAGTGGTTTGGCGCCACACGTCCATTTTAGGTTGTGCTGTAATAACATAATTTGGTGCAGTTTGAATGCCAGTAATGGAAATACAATCCTCATAAACTAATTCAATTTTCCTCTACTGTACTTGCTCAATGATATTTGATGCATGACTTGAAAAGCTCTTAAGGGAGAAAACACTTCAATTTTGTGTTAGAGAAAGGACAAACACAGGCCTCCTCCTGCTTCAGCTGACTCAGAAAAAAACATTTACTTAGTCATTTTACCTGTCGCAATTATTTCTTAATGCTATTTTCTCAGGAATATTAAATATACCGCTGTAGAGCAGAGCATTTGAGGGTAAGCCAATTGAAGTATTAATCACACTGAAGTGGGCTAAGTCAATATGTAATAGCAACAGCTGGGAATTATTTTAGCTCTGGATTATGTTCAAGACCTGACTTGGCTAACCGGGGCCAGGAATTATCTACAGCAGAGCCGACCTTTGACGTTACCTGCAACATGTCCTGGAACAGCATTGTAGCATATGACCCAACCCAGCTACCAAGAGTATTGCAGGAGCTAGACAGGTTGCACTATGTATGATATTTATCAGCAGTCTATTCTAGCTCATAGCAATACATTGTGCAATTAATGAATAGCAATTTCACTCTACAACTCTTGATGTTAGGCAATAAACATTTTTAGATTGGAATTACATTTTTTGTTCATATTATTTGGTGCAGGTTCATGAACCTAACACAATGGGCTACATGTATAAAACCTGGCGCTGGCATGCCAGTACTGAATTGATATAGAGGAGTCTAGAATATTACAGTATGTATGAAAGAGTGTTACACGGCAAACATTGGCACATAGAGTGTTATGAGCCAAACTTTATCTCAGCCATGGTATTGATTTGCTGGGCAGTTTTGCGTCAAACTTTGGCCCATTTTTAACACATTCAAAAGTGTCGTCTCTAGTGCAGACTGCAACAAGTTTTGGCATATGACTATTCATATATCTGTCAGACAGGGCTACAACATTTTTTGGCTCAAAGTATTCCAGAAAACTAGCGCAGCCCCGTTCATAAATGTCTCTCATTTTGACTAAAAGAAATGATAATTATCAGTCTTTATTTTATTCCTTTTTTTAATCCACTAATCAAAACATGCCACAAAACTGTGTGTGATTCCATCGGAGGCGTAAATGAAAAAATTAAGATACCCACGAATACCCTGTCATGCTTATGAGTCTTCTGCTCTGAACAGGTCATTTTCAATACATCTCACTGGTGTGTGAGGAAAAAGAAATTATTGGACCTATACTTCAGGTTTAACACAAAATATACAAAATGGTTCAATACAACATTTTTAGATCTTTTTGTGCATCATAAAAAATACCCTAGCATTTTGTTGCCTATATTCCTATAAATAATATGCGCTTGTGTATACATATTTTACATGATGTGCTGTAAGTTGGTTGGCTCAAACACAATACAATATCAGCCGCACTCTACCAGCACTGAAAAACAGTCAAAGGGAACACAGGAATTACTTGAAAATAATTTTTGGTACTTTGTAATATATGAAAATGTTGAGGTTCTTAGGATGACATGTTTGATCTACGCGCATAGACACCAGTTCTAAATAGATTTAAAGAATGTAGAATGCACCTGAATCTGTGAACCTGTTCTACTGCGGGTCATACATTTGCCGCTTTCTAGTTCCACTACGACAACTCCGGCTCAGGTAAACCACTTGTAACTTGGTCTGGCTGTTCCAGCAATAATGCGACCAGTTTTGCAATCCTCCATTAATAAATGTGTAGAATCATACGGTTGTGGTGCGACAGTCCCCCAGAAAGCCCTCACATCTTAGGTGATTTACAAAGTGCAGCAGATTCCCAATAATGCGCCTAATTTTGGAGTGCATCTGCACATACATCAAGAGAACAGGACTTCCCCAGTTTTTGGGCTGACAGGACACCAGAATACTGGTACAGTCCCATATATACAGTCACCCTTAGTGTACATTTTGCTCACTAAGAACCTCAACATTTTCATATATTCCAAAGTAGCAGAAATGCTTTTTCAAAAAATTCCTATATTCCTTTTGACTGTTTTTAGTGCTTGTAGAGTGCTGCTGATATTGTATTGTGCTTGCATTGCTTTTTGCTGACATACCAGTGTGCACCTATATACTAATTTTTCTAAATGATTGTGCTGATCATATTATGCTTTTGTATATTGGTTAACTGTGATATCGAGTACCTCTCCCCCTCTGGTTTTGTTACCCCAATGCGGCCCCATCTGCAACCCTACTTGCCTCATTTTCCAATACACCTCTGGCTTTTCAGAGACAGGGGTGGAAGAGTCTCATTGCACAGCATTAACTATATTGAGTTCTAAGTGCATTAAGTATACTTGTGTATTCTATGAGATGCTGCTTCACAGGGATCTTACCTGAGAGGGAGAAATCTATTAATCACAAGCAGTAGAAAGGAGATCAATATGATTCTAGTATAGTAAGAGATTTATAAAACCCCTGTGATTAACAATACCTTCCTCCCCTCTTATCTGTGAGTGCTGTGCACAACATCTCTAGTGTATTCTATGAGATGCAACTTTAGTCTGTCTCCCTTGCCTCCTGCTTTTGATTGTTATTTTTCTTCCTATCAGCTCTTGAAAGCGGGAGGCAGGAGAAAGCAGTCTTAACCTGCATACGATATCTTATACGATACACTGACAATTCTGCACACAGCATTAAGCAGAAAGAGGTAGCTGTGAGTCAGCTAATTATTGTAGAGACTAAGGGCATGTCCCCACTGCACGGGTTTTCGGCCGGTTTTTAAGGCGGTTTGCGGTTTTTCAGACCGGCGGAAAAACCGGCCCAAAATGAGCACAAGTGTGCTCTATGGAAACCCCGTGCAGCCGTCCCCACTGCACGGGTTTTCCGCCCGACTGTTTTGTCGCCGGCAGACCGGCGGCAAAACATTGTACATGCACAATCTTCCGTCCGGTTTCCGGACGGAACATGTGCTTGTCAATGAGAGGGGGAGGGCTGTTCTCCGCTCATCGCGGAGAAAAGCCATCCCCCCCGCGGCCATGAGGACGGCCGCAAAACAGGACAAATACCGGCCGGCAAACCGGCCGGTATTTGTCCTGTGCCGTGTGAACGGCCCCTAAGGGTAACATCTGTGAACGGGGCTGCGCCAGTTTTCTGGCATGATTTGCTCCAAATTGCTGTTGCCTTGTCCAATATATTTTTAAAAGGTCTTTCGCCAAAAGCTGCCGCACATCTGACACCTTCAACAGTATTGTATGTACCAAAAATGTGGAGCAAAGGTGTCGGACTACTCCATACCAATTTCAGGCGAGGCTTAGATAAATGTTGGCGCAGACATTTTTTGTGCCACTTTTTGCCGCATAAATGTGTCTCCCCACGGGACACATTAATAAAGTGTTGTGACACACTTTCATACATACTGACGAATGCTACACTAACCTAATGAGAGGTTCAACTGTCTAGTCTGCACCAGTTTTCATAGATATCACCCTAATTGTACTCTAAGATTGTCTTTTTGCCCATAGCAACAAATCAGAGCTCCCCTTTCATTTTTTCAGAGCACTATATGAAATGAAAAGGGAGCTCTGATTGGTTGCTATGGGCAAAAAATAAAGTCTTAGACCTAGACAGCTTTCATACTTGAACACCTAGGTTTCTAAGCATTATAATTTCTCCAGCAGGTCTCATGGTGCACAGTAAGGGCTCATCCCCACTGCAAAGGACAAATACTCGTCGGTTTATCCGACCGGTGCTTGTCCCCACGGCCGCCGGGGGACGGCTTTTCTTCGCGATGAGTGGAGAAAAGCTCTCCCCCTTCCCATTGATATGTTTATATTCCATCCGAAAACTGGACAGAAGAATGAACATGTTCAATGTTTTTCGAACACGTTCAATGTTTTTCAAATCGCCGGCCGGAAAACCCGTGCAGTGGGGACTGCTGCACGGGTTTCTGTAGCGGCCCGATGTGTTAGTTTGCGGCCAGTTTTTCAGACGATTTGCAAAACCGCAAGCCGTCTGAAAAAGCGGTCGCAAACCGATGCCGTGGGGACATGCCCTTGGGTGCTTTCACACAGTGCAGTTTTGGTGCAGTTTTAACTGCGCTCCAAATAAACTGCCTTTATTACCAGCAAGCTTTTTTCACTTATCTAAACTGTTTGGACAGTGAGCAATCAATTAGTATATCTGTAATCCACAAGACTTCACACACAGTCATCGATTACTTACTTGAAACATTTTTCTGAACAATTTAGACAACTGAAAGAAGCTGCTGGTAATAAAGACAGGTTAATTGGAGCGCAGATAAAACTGCACCAAAACTGCACTGTCTGTACCCTAAAAGGCTTTTCACATGGCTTATTGCAGGGACGGATTGCAGCCGTATTGCGCGCCGTACTTCGCTGCAATACAGCTGGAATCCGTCCCAGCCATTACGGTAATCCACAGTTCTTATAGAGAACTATGGATTCCGTCTCTCCTCCCCGCTCGGCGAATCCGCCAGGCGGGAAGAAAGTGACATGAACTTTATCCCGGCGGGATACGCGCCGTGGACAATGAAAGTCTATGGGGCTGGTGGGCAGCGCCCCCACCCCACTTCCACCCTGCCCCTTACTCAAGCCGTAATTGCGGGCGAAATCCATCCCGCAATTACGGCTTGAATAAGCCGTGTGAACCGGCCCTAACAGGGAAAGTAGAGCTAGTTGCAGAGGGGAGGGGTCTGAGATCTGTGAGGAGGGGTTTGATAGATAATGATGTAGTCCTCCACACAGGGAAGACTAACTTCATATTTAAATGGGAAAAATGTGCTCTGGGCTTGTTGTCAGATGGGTCACATGACACAGCTGAAATTATTGAGCAGCTACAAAACTATGGATGTAAATAAACTGTGATAAAAACAGGTTATGCCACTAGAATATTATTGGTGAGTTAGTGTTAGATGTGCAAAAATGTACTTATGTGCCTATTTAATTTACTTTTGAATACAAAGATCAATGATTTTACACTTGACAGTATAATTAATTGTGCATAATCAATATTACTGTTACTGCCCCTGCAAAGTTTTAAGATATTATTTTCTTAAAGGGGCTTCACACATACTATACTTATGCTATAAATGGCATAGAGTAATATTTATCCATTACAGTATGTGCAGAGTGATCAGGGCAGGGGCCTAGCTAAAGACTCATGGGCCCGGGTACAAAACTTCAGCTTGAGCCCTCATACCCCTGGACACTGTCTGTGGACCACTATTTTTCAATAACAGGTTCCCTACTTGATGTGACGGATGTCTGCGGTGTAGCATGCTACAGTAAGTTATTTCTATTTAAAGGGGATTGTCCAATAGAAGAAAATCCATTTAAAATAGGTCCAGGCTGCAGAAAGAAAGAAATTCAAATTATACCACCAAAGCATCTATTCCCTCTTGCCTGCTCCCCCAGAAAAACAATGTGGGGTGAACAGGACAATGCAATCCTGCCTTTTGTTTTATGGGTTGTTAGAGTTTGTGCTGGACAGTTTAATTGACATTTATCTGTATTCTGTCAGTATGCATACAAGGGCTACATTATCACCACTATATAGTGACTAATATCATCATAATATTACTGATCAAACCAATGCACCAAGACCAATATTACCAATAACAACAACATACAAAAAACAAATAATACCACACATATCACTACCATAGAGTGACTAATACCACCATACTGTAAATGAACAACTCAATATACCATCAATAGTACCAATAACACTATAAAAGAACCACAGAACCCCATCCCATCATGACCACATATCTCCACCATAAAGAGACTGAATAAATCCATTGTACCGCACGTTAAATATAAACCATAACACTAAGACCACTATTACCGCCATACAGTGACCATATAGTAGTAGATACCAGTGTATAGAGGCTCTGCAGCTGAATGAGCGATTACTGTGCAATTACATTTAGGGACTCACAGTTGACGTCTTATCTGATGTGTGTCAATCTCTTTCCCTTTTCTTTCTCCATCTGGTCCAGACTATCATGACGACTTCTCCTGGCCACAACTCATCCCTGCAGAATTTACCATACAAACATGTTAGACTCCAAACAGTGAAAGGGCCATAAGTAGATTATTGGGCTCCCATTTGTGCCACCAATAGGTTGGAACACACTCTGAATTAGACAAGAGGATAGGAACACGCTTCTTTTATATAGGTTAGACTTTAAAGTGAACCTGTCAGCTACTTTATGTTGCCCGAGCAATGGACTCACATCGGACCGGGCACAACGGCTTCTCTCCTCACCCAGGACAACTTCACTGCATCTTTTACCCGGGAATGTTGCAGCGTTTCAGGGTAAAATACAGGGTTAGGATTGGGTAACCTGCAGCTATTTCATGCTGCCCATTATTCGGGAAGTATAAAGTAGCTGACAGATTCTCTTTAAAAATGAGACAGATAAGTAGGCAGACTCTTCCAATCAAGTAGGTAAAGTCCCACTTCAGTATAGTGTTCCCATCAACAGGTAGGTATGTGGGGCCCCCCTAGGAGGTAGATAGGTATAGAATGTCCTCTTTAGTAGGCAGATATATAGGGCCCCCCAGTAGGTAGGTGGGTATATACTGTCCACCAGTAGTTGGATAGGTACATAGGGCTTCCCTCCAGGTAGTTAGGTAGGTATATAGGGCCTTCCCCAAGGTAGGTAAGTATATATGGCCTCCCCTCAGGTAGTTAGGTAGGTATATAGGGCCCCCTCCCAGGTAGTTAGGTAAATAGGGCCTGTCACCAGTAAGTTAGGTATATAGGGCTTTTCCCCCAGATATATAGTTAAGTAGATATATAGGGCTTTTCCCCGCAGGTAGGTAGTTAGGTAGGTATATAGGGTTTTTCCACCCAGGCAGTTAGGTAGGTATATAGGACTTTTTCCCCCAGGTAGGTAGGTAAGTACATAGGGCTTTTCCACCCCGGTAGGTTGTTATGTAGGTATATAGGACCTTTCTCCCCAGGTAGGTAGGTATAGAGGACTTCCCCCCCCCCCCAGGTAGGTAGGTATATAGGGCTTTTCCCTCCAGGTAGGTAGGTATATAGGGCTTTTTCCCCTAGGTAGGTAGGTATATAGGACTTTCCCCCCCAGGTAGGTAGTTAGGTAGGTATATAGGGCTTTTCACCCTAGATAGGTAGGTATATAGAGCTTTTACTCCCGGGTCGGTAGTTAGGTAGGTATACAGGGCTTTTCTCCCCAGGTAGGTAGTTATATAGGGCTTTTCCCCTCAGGTAGGTTGTTAGGTAGGCATACTGGGCCCCCCATGTAAAAAATAAAAATAAATGAAAAAATAATAATAATTAATAATACTCACCTCTCCGCTGTTCTCCTGCTGAAATCCTCTTTGAATCCAAAGGGGGTGAAGTGATGTCATCACGCCGCATACTCCAAGGACCACTGCCAGCGTCTACTAGACCCAAAGCCTAGCGATAGGCTTGGGGCCTAGTACAAGTAGCGATGTGATGACATCATTACATCGTGCCGCTGCCTCCAGACGGCTGAATGTGTATTCCAGCCGTTCTGCCTTAGCCACTGCCTGCATTGTGGAGGTGGCAGCCGTAATCGTTGCATCGTCTATGTGACCCAGCGATACAGCTGAGTGGCGAGGGGGGCTTGCAGCCCCCACCGGCTCAGGGGCCAGGTGTGACCCCTGTAGCTATGCCACTGGATCAGGGTTAGCGAATATAGTCATATCTTGGCTAGTGGTTTAGGAAGGAACCTTGTAGAGGCATATTCACACTATTTGTGGACCTGGTTCAAACTAATTAGACAACTGAAAAATACAATGATATCTAGATTAGTGAACTGAAGCTTTTGGGCTCCAGTGCAGAATCTGTAACGATGTCTGTCCCCTTCCATGTACTAGGACCCCAGTCGCTCAAGGTAACAGTGCTAACCACTGACCCACCATGCTCCTTCTACTAGGGCCCTGATAATATGTTTTAAAAATAAGTTTATTGTGATTTTTTTCAGTATTGTTTGTAATTAAATAAACGGCCTGTGTGAACATATCATTGTTTTATATCACATGGAATATATATTTGAGAAATTTTTTATTTCCTAACTAATCAAACTAGATCTTAATTGGTTTATATAATTGTTACTTTTGTAGATACAAACTTCCAGGACAATTCAGGTAAATCTTTTGTCATAGGTTTGAAATAAAATAACCATTTGGTATGTAACCTTTCAGAAAGTAACCAAACAGCTGCACATGTCCCCTAATTCCCCTCTTTGACATTAACTGTATTCATAAGGCTATTTAAAAGTGCCATTAAAGCTAATTCACAGAACTCCAAGTTTTTGCACATTGCTGTTATCTTTTCAGCTTGCACCGAATGACTCAAATGCTTATTTCCAAGAGAAAATGTCGACTTTTTAAATTTTTTAACATAAACGACAGGGAAATCAATAATAAAAATAGGCCCCCTATAAGGGAAAAAAAAAAAAAAAAAAAAAAAAAATCAGAATAATATTTTGTTAACAGAAAAGTTTTCTTTCATACTAATGCAATGTCTTTAGCATATACTATTTCTCATCCACCAAGCAACATGGTGTAATATAATTACTGCCACGGCATTGTGCAAAAATATCATGTGTCACATTGACACTGAATCGCTTACTACCTGAATTGTAATTTACCCTTCACCCTAGAAGCACTGAACTTTATGCATGTGCTATAATAACTTAACCGCAAAATGAATTTTTTAAAAGGAAGTGACCATACCGCTGACCATACTGTTTCCATGCTTTGTACTGACTTTTTAGTCAGGTACCTTTGATCACATAAATCTGCGTCTTTGATAAGAGCAAACTGTCCCTTCAAGGAACAAGTCTATTTTTGTTTTTTATAATAAAGAATTAGAGGGTTCTCAATTATAGTACATGGCTTTTTTTAAAAAAAAATCAGTGTTTCAAGCATTTCATGTGAAGAAGAAAACATGCTTTTAGGGATTATTATATAAATCACATTCTGAAAGTATATAGAGACAGGATTTAGGAATTGAAATGAAGGATGCTAAGTAAACCTTCCTATGCAGCTGATTTAAAGGGGATTTATCACTTCATCAGTTTGTCTGTTTTTAAATTTTCTTTTAGTTTTCAGCTCCCTCAAATCCAGGGGCGTTTCTTCCCCTCCCGCTGGTGTTTCTTAAAGAAGGGAGGTGACATCATCCCCCCTTCATGTTATGTCGCTCCCGGGGGGCAGTGTGTTTTTTGAGTTAGGGGAGAGGTTTGTCTGAGTCCCCATGTCACGTGCGTTCTTTTCCCTATGCAGTCTTTTTTTTTAGAGCGTTTGTTTTACATACCACCCCTACATTTTTTCTGAAGTCTTCTATGAACTCGAGCATGGATCTTTCCTAAGTGGAGGTTTTGTTACGTTGAATCCAGTCTTCTACGGTATGAACTCATCCCGGGGCACACATATCGTCTCCTTTTATGTTTACGCAAACAGGGATTGGCCCAAGCAAAATTTGCGTTTTCTGATGTAGAAACAGCTGGAGGGTTATGTCAGGTGCAGGCTGTGCAGAGTGAAATGCGAGGGCCCTTAAAATTTCTGAGTGAGAGAAAAAACTAATGATGCCCCCAGAATACGGACGGGGGCCCAAAACCCCAATTTAAATTATAAAAATTCACCAAAAAAAATTAAAAAAGGTAATCCAACCCACTAAACACTTTAAAAAAAAACAAAAAAAGAAAAAAAATTAAAAATAAAACAAAATTTTCTTTCCCAAAATAAATCCCAATTAAAAAAAATTTTCCTTTTTTTAAAAACTTCCCCTTTTTTCCCTTAAAAAACCATTTAATTTTAATGTTTAAAAACTTTAAAAAAGGAAACTTTTGCTCTTCCTGTTTTCCCATTTTTAAATCTTGGGGTTCCTTGGTGGAAAAAATTAAAACTATTTAAAAAGGCCATCTTACTTTTTCTAAATTGTTGTTATTTTTCCCCCTTGTTATTTCCCTTTCAGGAAAGGGGTTTAAATAGTCTTGGGTTTTTTTGGGGTTCCTTTAGTTTTTAATTGGTTTTTTTCCCAATGTTGACCTTGGTTGATAAAGTTTGGGAAAGTCGGAATTGTTTTTGGGGAAAATAAAAAAATCAACAAATTTCCTAAAATGAAAATTGTTTTTTTAAATTTTTGGGGGGTTTTAAAAATTAAAGGAAATCTCCCTTTAAATTTTTGATTTTTTGAAAAAGGTTGCTGGGTTTTTTTAATTAAAATTTTTGGGGTTTTTGTTTAAATTTTTATTTTGGCATCCTTGGGGGGTACCCTACAGATTAAACCCCCAAAAGGTTTTGGTGTTTTTTGCGGCAAAAAAAGGACTTTTGCCCCTTTTTAAAATTAAAGGGTTTCTGTTGGTTCCCACCAAAACTAGAGGCTTTTTTCGCCAGGAACGAACCGGGAAGGGCATTAAAAGGGGCAATTTTACATTGGTTTTGGAGCTTGTATGCTGTGCTCCCTCCATAAGCAATGGGGCCTACAATTGCGCTTTTACCCTACATTAGAACGATAGGGCTGGGGCGAATTTTAAGGCCAATTGTTTTTTTAAAATTGGGGCCTTTTTGGGGCCGGATGAATTTTTCGGGAGTTTTAAGTTAAACTATGCAAAGGGTTAATTAAAACCGGGTCCGCTTCGTTTTTTTATGTTTTTTTCCAGGGTGCCTTTACATGATTAAAAAAAGGGCACCTTTAAAAAAAACTGGGGGGCGGCGGGAGGGGGCCGGGTTTTTTCGGAAAAGGGTTACCTTATTTTTTACAAAGGGCGGAAATTTTTTAAAATTAAGGGGCACGGGTTTCCTTCAAATATTGTATTTTTTTATTATTTGGCCCCCTTGGGCCAGCTGGAATACTTAACCCAATACAAAAGGGGAATCTGGGAATTTTTCAGGGGCACCATGTCTTCAAATTTCGGGTCCCAACCTAGGGGGGCCCGATTTTTTTTCCCAAGGGCTTTTTTGCGCCAAGGAATTTTCCTTGGGCTCATTTGCCCCCAAAATAATAAAGGGGTTTTTGGGGCCACATTTTAATTTTTTGTTTTTGGGGGGGGGGAAACCAAGTTTCAAAAAAACCTACTTGCACCCGGGGTTTAAAACCAAAAAGGGGGGGTTGGGCTTTCTAAAATGGTGGGGTTTTGGTTTTCCTTTCGAAAGGGGGAAAAATTAGCCAGGAGAAGTGGGCGCCCAAATTTCTGGTGTAAAAATATACCCCAAAACTTTTAAAGAGGGGGGTTAAAAACCCTTAGCCCTAGACATTTTTTAAACCTGGCCAGATTTATAAACCCCGGGGTTTTGTTTAAAATTTGGGGGCCATTTTAAAGGGGCTGTCTAGTCTTAAGTTTTATTTTTGTCTAAAAGAAAGGGAAAACTTTTGATAAAAATTCCCGTTTTTTATGGGGCAGACTGTAATCTGTTTTTCATTCAAAGATTATAGGTTGGAGACCCCATAAGCATGAAACTGTCTGAGCATGTAATTTAGTGTCATAAGTAGAAGGAGACAAACCCCCTTTTTCTTTTTAAGATATTAGCAGCGTTTAAAAAGCAGAGTTTTTTGGGGCATTTGGTTTTCCGGGTTTATACATGTCCATTTTTCCCAGGGCTATGGCAGGATTTTAAAACCTTTTCCCTTGAAAAGCCTTATTACATCTTATTTTTAAATTTTCCTTCCCAAAAAATTTGACATTTTTTATGGAACAAGTGGCTTTATTTTTATGCCCCCTTTTTTTGTTTTTTAAAAGGGCCCTTTTTTCGGGTTTTTTTTTGATGTGTCGGTTTTTAGTAAAAATTAAATTTTGGGGCCCATTTTTTTTCTTTTTAAGCTTGGGTTTCTGTTCCAACCCACTTGCTAACAGGGCAAAAAAAATTGGGTAAGGGTGGTTTTATAAAACCCCAAAAAGGGGGGCCCTCTTTAAAAGGAATGGATTGCCGCGGGGTTCCCTTTTAAATTCTTTAACCCCTTTTTAAAAATTTTTGGGATTTTTGGTGTATTTTTGGGCCCTTTAAAAGGATCCCATTTTGTTTTTAAAATTAATTTTTTTATTTTTTTTCCTTTAAAGCCCCAAATTTTTTTTTATTTTTTTTATTTTGGAAATTTTCTTTTTTTCCATGGAATGATGGTTTTTTTGTGTTTTGGGGCGGTATTTTACTTTCAAGGATTTCTGTTATGGTTTAACTTTTTTTTTAATTATATTTTGGGGGGGAAGAAAAAAAAAAAACCCAAAGGGGGCTTAAAAATTTTTTTTTGTGTTGTTTTGAAATTTCATTCAGTAAAAAGCTATAAAATAACCTTTTTAGGGTTTAAATTTTTTATCCCCCGGGGGTTGTTTTGGTTTTTATTTTTTAGTTTTTTGTGTTTTTATTAAATTTGCTTTTAGAAAATTTTTAAAACTTTTTTAAATTAAAAAATAATGTTTGTTAAGGGGGTTTTTTTTAAAAGGGTTTTTTAAATTTCACTGTACCATTTATTTTTTTGGGGAATCCGGGGACAAATTTTTTTTTGGGGAAAAAAGGGATTTTTTTTGTAAAATGGGTGGGATGGGGGGGTTCCAGAAGGGGGGGCCTTTTCCCTCTCGGGGTTTAAAAAATCCTTTGGGGATGCCTCCCCCAAATTATTCTTTTAAATTTTTTAACTTAAGTTTTTTTGATCGAAACGGGCATTGAAAATTTAAAGGGTTTCTAGTTGAACTTTTTTTTGAAATTTTTAAAGAAACTTAAACCCCCCAAAAATAAACCCATTTTATGATTTTTGGAGGTTAAAGTTCTTGTTCGACAGCCCATTTTCATTTTTCATTTTCGCCCGCTTTTTCAAGGGAAACTTTTGGGCCGGGCCTTTAAAATTAAAAAACCTTTTTTTTCCCGGCTTTTGGGGCCTTTTTCCACAATCAGTGAAGAGCCCCAGAGAAGTGTCAAAAGGGGGCCCCATGGGCTTAGGGTTTTTAGGACTCTCGGGGTTTGCTAAAAAATCAAAAAACATGTTAAAAATTTTTTATACAACGCTCCCGGGCCAAATTTTATTTGGGAAACACCCTGTCCCAATTGCTCGTTAAACTTAAATTTTTTTTATTTCCCCCAAAAATTCCCCATGGGGGCGGAAACTCAAGTGTTTTTAGGCATGTGGGGCCCAGGGGTAAAGGGACAATTCCTGCGTTCCAAACCCGGGAGCATCAGTAGGGGGGAAGGGGGAAAAAGGTGTTTTGGGGTGCTTTTTGAACTTTTGGCATGGTTGTTGGGGTGCCGGGAAAAGGGCTGGTTGGTATTTTCGAAATGCTGACTCCTGGGGATTTTAAAGCACAAAAAATCTCTTGGGGTTTACAGAGAGAGGTCCGAAAAAGAAAAAACATCAGGGGAGGGAAAAATTTCCTGTGGGGGGGGAAAGCCTTTGTTGATGAAAGGAGGTCAAAGGGAATGGGCGGGATGGTTGACTGATGAAAAGGCAACAGTGACTAAAAATGGGCCAAATTTTAAAACCCAAAGGGTTGGGGCAGAAAAGGGGCCAATCTTGGAAAGCCAGTACGGCAAAACTTTTTGGGGCAGAGGGGGCATAAAAGAAAGCGAAGCCCAAAAAGGGGTCCCAATCCTTTCACCCTTTGAAATCGGAAACTGGGCCCCCAATTTTGCCCAAGTCATCAAAATTTTGGGGCATTAAAAAAGTTTGGAAAACCCTTTTCCCGGGGTCTGAGGGGTTTCCCGATTTTCTATGGGACATTCGGAGGGTGGGTCAGAATTTGGCGGGTAAACAAAAATAAAAGGCATGGATCCACCCTTTCCCTTTGAAAGGGGGCGGTTTGGGTGGGGTTGGCATGGTGGGGGGAAATATTTTTCTTGGCACTTTTTGGGGCCCAAATTGGTTTCCAAATTTGGGACCCATGGGTTTGGCAAAAAACCTTGTGGAATCAGGGCCCAAGGGGAAGAATTGGGGCATTTTCAAAGGCAAAAGGGGGTCCAAACCCCTGTTCTAGCATGGTTTTTTTTAACTTTTTAAAAAAATTAAGGGGCCCGGGGGTTGTGGGGGGGTGTATATTTTTTTCACGGGGTATTTGCCTTGTAAAATCCCCTTTTTCAGTCATTTCTCTTTTAATTGAACAGATGCTTTTTTTTTGATAGCTTTTTCCCTTTCTCCTTTGACATAAATGTTAGTTTGGTTTTTGCTGGCTGCATTCTTCTCCACCCCCAAAAGGGGTGTTATGGGAATTTGCAGGCTCAAAATAAACCCCTAACTTCATATAACATGGTTATTTTTTATACAGAGGGGGGTTGGTTTTTGCTAAACATCTCAGGGGGGCCCCCAAAATTTTCAAATTTTTGAGTTTTGGGGGATTTTCCCAAGTAATTGTTTTTTTAAAAAACCGTCCCCAAATTTTTCCTTTGTGTAAAAGGGGGTTTTGGGCCCCCTCAGGTTTCCCATGGCCCCATAGCGGGGCCGCTTTGCACCCCTATAGTTTACGGGCCCTTTTGTTGGGAAAAAACTTTTCCTATCTTTTCCTTAAAGCCTTTGGGAAAGGAATGAATTACTTTACCCCTTGTGACTTTTTTTCTGTCACTCTTTAAAACCACATTTTTTTTCCCCCAAAGTTTTTTTCCCACAAACCCCATTTTTTACTGTTATGGATGGAAAATTCCCGTTTTTTTCCCTAAATTTTTAATTGGGGTTTAAAAATTAAAAACCAGAACATCTTTTTCCAAATTGATTTTTAATGGGGGGTTTCAAAGTTCGAATAAAAAAACCCCAAACCCCCAAATTCGGGTTTTTCAACCCATTCCCCCAAATTTTGCCCCCCCCAATTTTTGGGGAAAAACCTACAACTCGGTTCTTTCTTTTTAAAAATCTTTTAGCTTTTTAATTTTATTTTTTGTTTCCCAAAACACTTAACCGATTTACCCCCTTTAACCAAACTAAAACCCTTTTTTTTCCTTTTCCAAAAAATCAAAAAAATTTAAATTAAAATTTAAAAAAAACCCTTACCTTATACCCCCTTTTCGCATAGTAAAAATCCCTTAACCTTCATAAATTAAAAATTCCCCTTTTACAAAACAAAAAAAAAAATTTTTTTAAAAACCCCTTTATAAGAAAACAAATTCACATTGTGTTTTGGGGCCTTCCCCCCCCCGAAAAATTTTAAGAAGCCTAAAAAAAAGGGGTTCAAAATTTTATTTCCTTGAAAAATTTTTTATTTTTAAGTTCTGAGAAACAATAACCAAAAACAAATTTGTATTCTTTTAGGTTGGAATTTTTTTTAACTTAAATTTTTAAAGGGTAATACTCGTTTCCCACTTTTTTTTAGTCGCTTCACCCCAAAAACCCCCTTTCTTGCATTTTTTTCCCAAAATTACCTTTTCTTCCAATTAAAAAAAAATTGGGGGGCCCACCCAGTGGGTTTTTAAAATAAAAAGGGTTTTTTTACTCTTTTTTTCATCCAATCCCCCCAAAGAAAAAAAAAAAACATAATTTTCAAAAAATTGTTGGGGTTTTAAATCAGTTAATAAGGAATGCTTCCATATTTTTTAAAATTTAAAAAAAAAACCCCTTTTTAAAACCCCTTTCCCCCAAAACCCCCAGGAGACAAGGTTTTTACCCCTTTTTAAGGCCACAAAATTCTTATTTTCCAATTATTAAAAAAGGGGAAATTTTTCCCTTTCGTTCCTATTTAAATTAAAAAAGAAAAAAATAAATTTCCCTTTTTGGCATCGTTTTAAAAGAACTTAAATATTGTTTGAATGTCACAACTTATAAAATTACTTTTTTTAATTTTGTGAAAATAAAAAGGGAAATTAAAAATTTACGTTTTTTTTTGAAAACCGGGATTTTTGGTATTCCTTATTGAATCTTTTTGTTGAGAGTTTTAAAAAATTTTAAATTAATGTTTTAAGTTTTTAAAGTTTGGAGGTTGTTTTTATTTTTGGGTAAAAGGATTAAAACTTTTGGTTTTTTGTAAATAAAAGGGATAAACTTGGTACTTTGTCCCGGGAAAATTGCTCCCTTAAAAGAGGTGTGTTTTTTCTAGGGAAATTTTAATTTTAAGGTTGGGGGTTTTTTTTTTAAAGGGGGGGTTTTATTCTGCAAACCAGGTTTTTTAAACCACATTTTTTTCCAGGATAGCTTTTTTTTGGAGGGCCTTGGGGGCCCCAAAATGCCCTTGGACCCATTGATTTTCAAAAGGAAACTGGGTTCCCGGGTGAACCTTAATGTTTGAGCCCTGGTAACTCTTGCCCGCCTTTTTGACGGGGAAAAGGAAAGAAAACCAGGTTTTGGTTTTTTGGTAAAGCCATATGCCATTCGATTGGAAAGAAAGCCAAAGGGGGCAACTTTTTGCCTGAGCCCCAACCCCTTTTTTGGTTTAGTTTTCCCAAAAAAAAGGGAAAAATTTTTTAAAGGAGACAAAAAAAGGGGGGACTTTTTAAAAAAACCCTATTTTTTTTTATTTTTTTTTTCCCAAAGGGGGCCAAAATTTTAAAAACCCTCTTTCATTTTCCCCCAAATTTTATAAGTTTTTTTCAAAAAAATTTTAAAACTTTTTTAAATTTTACCAACAACTTAACTCTTTTACAAAATTTTTTAAAAAAAATTGGGAATTTTTTAACCTTCAATTTGTCTCATAAATTTACCCCCTTTCAAATTCTGAAAAAAATTTAACCCTTTTTTATTTTAAAAATTCGGTTTGGAAACCCACACCCATTTTATAAGAAAAGAAAAAAATATATTTAAGTGATTTGTAACTGCAAAAAAAGTTTTCCCCAAAAAATCTTATTTTGGGCCAATTTTTTCCCCTAATCTAAATGGGGCTTTAAAAGAATTTTAAGTTTGCTTGTGGAAACCCTCTGCACCCGGGTTTAAAAACCAAAAAAATAATTTTAAAAAAATAAACACAAATTTAAAAAATGAAAAGGGGCCTGACCCCCCCAACATTTTTTACCGGGCAAACGGGTTTTTCATCAGGGGTTTAAGAGTCCCGGATTTTTCCCCATTTTTTGGGTTTTGTTTCACTTCCTTTTTTTTTTGGTTTTCCTTAAAAATTGTAAAAAATTTTGATTTTTAATTAAGGTTTGTTAGCCCCCAAGGAATTTTAAATTTTCAATATGATTTTTTTTTTAAACACAACCCTTTTCTTCCTCCCGCATATTAATCCTTTAATTTATTTGTTTTTTGGGGGGCTTTATTTTTCCAGCAATTCTTTGGGGAAAATTGGGGGGATTTTTTTAAAGGGGTTATTTTTTTTACCATTTGGGGCGAGGTCGCCTGCGGCCAAATTTTTAAGAAATTTCGCCCTTTGGAAAAGGGTTTTTTAGGGCCCAAATTTTTTCCCCTTCGGGATAGTTTTAAGGGTTTAAATCCCGGCTCCCTAACCCCCTTCCTGGGGAAATTAAGGGCCCCAAAGAAATTTTGTACCAATTTTCCCTTGGGGGGTAGGTTTCCCATTTTCCCCCAATTGTTCTTTTTACATTAGTCGATCCGTTAAAAAATTTAATATAAAAAATTTTAAAGGGATAATTTCTTTTCCCAAAGCGGGCATTTGGGCCCCCTTTCATTTTATTTTTAACTATTTCATCATAAAAAAAATTGGGGAAAGTTAAAGGATAAAGATTGGGGGGGTTTAGGGGAGGGGGGGGAATTTTCTTTTCAACCCCCTACTTTTAATGGCAAAAAAAAATCTTTTCACGGGGTTTAATTATTTTACAGTAAAAGTATAAAAAAAATTTTAAATTTCCCAGTCTTTGTTTTATTGTTTTTGATGGGATTAGCATAAAATTTTCCCATGGGTTCGGGTAGGAAAATTTAATAAAAAATTTAAAATTTTCAAAGTACTTTTAAAATTCAATTTTTAAAACCTATTTATATTACCACTGACCTTTTTATTTTTTTCCACCATTTTATTTTTTTTTATTACCTCAAAAGTTATTTGGGGAAAAACAGCTGGATTTTAAAAAAATGCTGAAAAATAAAAAAGCCTCAAAATAATAATTTTAATTTAGGGGAAAAACAACTTTGGAAAAAGGCAGGGGGGCTTTTAATTCCCCCTAAAAGGGGGGCCCCCGGGATATATATAAATAAACTACTAAAATTTTATTCCCTCAAATCTTCCCTAAATTTATTAGGGGGGGCCCATTTGGGGTTAGATTTTCGCTTTTCCGGAATGGAAAAGTTTTACAGTTTGTCGTCCCCGGGGGTTTGGAAAGAAATTCCTCAAAATGAAATAGGCAGTCCCTTCCCATTGGGAGGATTCTTCAAGCGGGGAAGTCCCCGGGGTCTCCTGGGTGGATTTTTTCCCTTCCCCCAAACCGGAATTTTAAACCCAGGTACATATTAACTCTAACCCTGGGGGCCTTTTGACAGCCTCAACAGGTGTGGGCAACACCCGCAACACATTTGTTGGGCTTGTTTGGGCCCCGCGCTTTTGTCCCTTTGGTGAAATCGGGTTTTTGGAAATGTATTTCCACCCCAGGACGGGAACTGCAAGTGGAAAAAATTTTTTCCATGCAAGGAAAATGCTATTCTTTTTGGGAAGAAAACTCCAAAACCAGGAAAACTGTTACTTTTATGAAGATTTTTCCAAAGCCAGGAGGATCGCAGCCTTTTTCGCAAGTGCCTTATAATTTTTTTTAATTTCTTTCTAGCTATGTTTTTTGATTTTATGGTCAAAAAGTTTGACATAAAAAAAATTTATGAAGATTGATGGGAATGGGATTTGGGAAAAGGGAAAACCCTTTTTCATTTAGGCCTTTTTGGGATTAAATTTTGGTTTGGGGTTCTTTTAATATCCATTTTTTCCTTTTCCCTGAAAAATTAAAAAATCCAAAAAAAAAAAAAAAAATTTGTCCTTTTTTTTCCCCTAGCTTTTTCCAAAAGATCCCAAAATTTTACCCCTCTTTTTCCCATTATGTACTTCCAAAAAATTTTGGTCTCGTTTAAGGGGAGTTATCACCTTAGTTTTAATAGTACTCAAAATGTTTTTGGAAAATTGAGAAAAAAACCTTTTGGGTTTTTTTTTTCCCACATAAATTTTTGGGCGGAAATTTTTATCCCCCCTTTAAAACCCCCCCCCCTTTGGTTTTTTGCTTTTTGAAAAATTGTTTTTAGGGGTTTAACAGTTTTTTTGCACCAAGTTTTTTGTTTAAATTTATTTTTAGGTTGGTGGGGGTTTGTTATTTTTTTTTTTCGAAAAATTTAAAACTTTCACAAAATCGGGATTTTTTTTTTTGGGGTTGGTCGCTTTATTTTTGATGTATGTTTTTTTGGGAGGGTAGTAAGAATTTTTTTTAAAGGATTTTTTTTTTTTTTTTATACTTAATGTTTTTTAATTTTTTTGATTTTGGGGGTTTTAAAAAATTTACATTTGAAAAAATTATAAAGAAAAAAAATTAATTTTTTTTTGGATCCCCAAAAAAATTGGGATTGAATAAAAATTTAAGCGATTCAGACAACAATATTTCGGGAAAAAACAGCTACTAATAGTTTGCTACATTTTTCTAGTTGGCATCCACCTTCCCTCAAGAAGGGGATTCCCATAGGTCAATTTCTAAGGTCTCGGAGGAATTGCCCTACACTAGAGGCTTTTAATCAAGAATGTATAAACCTAAGTGCATGATTTCAGGCAAGAGGTTATCCAAAAAAATGTTTAAGGAAGGCGTTTAATAGGGCTTTGACCAGTGACAGAGGACATCTATTAATCAGCAAACTGAAGAAGGAGGAAAAAACTGATTTATTCGCTGTATAGGTACATTTGATGATAGAGCTAATGAAATGAGAGGTATACTTAGAATATATTGGCACATTCTAAAAGTATATCTGGTACTCTCTGAAGTGATTCCGAAATATCCTAGTGTCACATATAGAAGAGGAAAGAATCTCAGGGATGAACTTATGCATAGTCATTTTGAGGGAGATAGCAAGAAAACATGGTTACAGTCTTCGGTGGTAGGCTCAGATCCTTGTGGCAACTGTTTATTTTGTCCATTTATATGGAAAACTAAATAATTTGTTAATCCCATTGATAAGAGAATATTTGAGATAAGACACTTTATCAACTGCAAAACCAAAGGGGTGGTTTATGGGGCTATGTGTACATGCCCAAAGATCTATGTGGGAAAAACCATACAGGAGTTTCGTCGTCAGATCTCTAAACATCTGAGTACTATTAAAACTAGAGGTGATACTCCCCTAGCGAGACATATTTGGAAGTACATAATGGTGAAATAGAGGTGCTAAAATTTTGGGGCATCTGTGTGAAAAAGCTAGGGGAAGAAAAGGGCGATTTGGATATGGTTTTATTGCAGGAAGAAGCAAAATGGATATATAGACTCAATACATTGAATCCCAAAGGCCTAAATGAAGACTTTTCATTTTCAGCATTTATTTAATCCTGCTGATTCCCTATATAACTTTTGAGTAATAATATATGTGATGAAGTACATTCAGTGGTATAAGAATAGGTAAAGATATGACTATAAAAGTACCAGAGTTCAAATTTTTTCATTGTCCTACTGACTAGGTACATTCTATGCTAATCTATGCAAATACAATAAAACATGACTGCATTAACATATCTGTATACTTCTACTGTAAGATAATTAACCAGTGATAGTGATATGTTGCATAATGTAGGATTGAAAAGAAAATCCCCCCCCCCCTTCATACACCCTCTTTATACTTCAACTTCTCAATATTTTATGATGATAATAAGTATGAATTACATGAGGCCAGATGCAGCTCGGGAATAAGTGATCATTTATTTATGTATTTATTTATTATTCGTATCGACTATGTCAATTAGATACATTGGAACATGTCGGTACTAGCATATTTGTACATTTCTATTGTAACGTAATTAACCAGTGATAGTAGCATGCCGCATAATGTAGGATGTATTCCACTCAGTTCGTTTCAGGAGAGGCGCGCAGACACAGTAATACGAGAGAAACTGGGCGGAAGTCCGTCGCAGTAAGGGCGGAAATGCCCATTGGCACAATGCGCGTACGCGGGCAGCATGGTAAGATAGGGAGGAAAGCCGTTATGGAGATGGCAAAATTGCCTGAGGAATGCTGGTCATGAGAGCACAGTGGCAGTAAATAGTATTAATATACATGGAGGAGAGAAAGGGGTGTGTTTTGAAAGGGGGAATCAGTATTGTTGAATCTCTGGTGGCTAATTGGTGAGCACCTGAATAGGGTGGGTACCTGAAACCATATAAAAGGAAGTGAGCTAGACCACATGGGACCGGACCTCTATCCCCTGATGAAGCCAGTTTGCTGGTGAAACATGTTGGGGAGGTCAGGCATTACATTTTAATTCGTGTTTTTCTACTTCTTTTTTGTATTACCCGCTGCAGAGGGTTTCACAAGAAAACCTTATATGCTTCATGCCCATCAGATTAGGGACGATTGCCCAAGTAAGATGTTTTGGAATCTTTTTTGCAGTTAGCAAATCACAGTATATATAGGGTTTCCTTGCTGATATAATAGGTGGTGTTCCACCAGATTTGAAAATAGAAAATGAGTTATTCTTTCAGAATTAGAAAGGGATACATTTATGAGACAAATTGAGAGGTTAGAAATCAGGTTTTTAAAAAGTGTGTATAGAGGTTAAGTGTTCTATATAATAAAAGTTAAGTTTTAGTGCTTTATAGATTGAGAACTGATAGAGTTTAAGTTTACCTATGGCATAGTAAAAATAGTAAATAGTAATAGTAAAAATAGTCAACTCCTATGACCCTTGTTCAGGAGATTGATGAGCTTCCCAGCTGTGGTGTCTCTAGTGATCATATATTTATACTGTATTTAGTAAATGTTTTCCATAGGAAAGCCCCTTTAAGTGAAAGATGAGTCAAACAACTGAAAAATAAATTATCAAAGAGTAGCTAACCTCTACTATGATATACAGAAATCCTATTGCATAATTTCTTTATCTGAACATTTTTTACAAGCGTTTGATAAATATGGCAGTTACAGACAGAAAGATAGTCTCCTTATGCTTAGTTTAAATATATATGACTCAATATGGCAACAGTCATGCTATTTCCCATCTTAGGGGGACATGTATGAAAACTGTCTAGGTCTGAGACTGTCTTTGTTGCCCATAGCAACCAATCAGAGCTCCCTTTTAATTTTTTCAGAGCACTATATGAAATGAAAGGGGTGATCTGATTGGTTGCTATAGGCAACAAAGAAAGTCTTACATCTAGACAGTTTTCATACATGAGGCCCTTAGTCTGTATTATTTAATCACCTTTTTATCATTTATTTAAAAATAAATTGTAGCATTCCATTTTTACCTTAATTACTTAGAATTATTTAACTTTCATGTTTATCATTTTCACTTTCAAGAGATTATTTTAATAAGAAAAGCCCTGTCCATAAGTCCTAGTAGCTTATATCTACATTAGCGACATCCTTCCACTCAATGAGCTTGGGTGGACCCAGTCTGTCAATGCATTATATGGAAGGCCATTCATTTGAGCAAGGTGGAACAAGGGAAATTTATAGCCAGATATGGAATTCAATGCTGTAACTTCTGATCACCAGGGGTTGGAGAAGCTGAATTAGTTAATTGCCACATTTGAGCACATTTATTTAGGCAATTGTGCCATAATGCTGGGACAATTTGTGCCAACAATAATGGCGTGCATGCTTTACAACACATTTGTTATGTGCTTTTGGCAACAAAAGGGGCATGGCTTTGGTAAAAAGGGCATCTTTTTTGCAAAAATGTGTGTGCTTTAGTGTTCGACACTATGTTCCACAAAACCTGCCAAAATATTGCAATTAGTGACATAAAGTAAGCCAACTAATAGAAAGTGTATGTTAGATTAAACAGTCCAAACCTGCACCAAATGTATCAACACTATGTTAATTGGATTGCATTGTAGTCTATATTTACAACGTCTAAAGGCGACATGTATGAATGGGGTTTCTGGCATACTTTGCGCCAAAAAGCTGTCGTGGCACTGTTCTATAGATGTATGAACAGTCAAACTCCAAACCTGCCCTGACACTTTGTAATGCGCCAAAGATGTTACGGCGTTCTGGGGGAGTCGCACCACATTTGTAGGGTTAAACACATTTATGAATGTTTGATGCCAAACCTAGGCGCAGAACAGTTAGAACATCCAGACCAAGTTAAAGGTGGTGCCTGAGCCTAGGTTTTCATAGTAGAACTACAATGCGCCTGTATGTATGAACTGCAGAAGAACAGGTTCATACATTCTGATGCATTCTACACTAACTTAAAGCTATTTAGAACTGGCCTGTCAGTGCCAACGTTCATACATGTCACCCTAAGGCCTTATCTCCACGGCACGGGTTTTCACCCGGTTTTTCAGATGGTTTTCAGTTTTGAAAACCGTCTGCAATCCGGGCGAAAACTTTTAATATGGGCCTCTATGGAAAACCTGCACAACAGTCCTCACTGCACGGGTTTTCCGCCCGGTTGTTTTTCAGACCGGCGGCGGCCCGAAAAACATAGAACATGTTCATTCTTCTGTCCGGTTTTCAGGTGGCAGAAGAACATGTCTATGTGAAGGGGAAGGGCTTTTCTCCCTCGCTCTAGGATTGGTAGATACAAATTTACCGCTTTACTTACACTAATCAGATTCAAGATTCTGCCTCCATAGGATAAAATGGAGCAAGTAGCTTGACTCCTGATTGGTGGAACGTATCCCATAGCATATTATGAGTCCTTAGTAGCTCGTTCTCTTATTGGCTGGAAAGGTCCAGCCTCTGTATTTCTGTCCAATCACCGTATAGCTTTATCCTAAGCTGTGTTTTTTTAATTATACCTTCTTGTTTCTGATTAGTTGTACAGAATCTCAGAGAATAATGGCTCCACATCGCTCGAATAGCGATTGGAGGAACAAACTGACCAATCAGAGCTTAGCCTCAATTTTAAATATACGGTCTTTCAAGGGTTTTCTTATAACACATCTCCTGATGTAGCACCGACACAGCATTGTTTCAATACCAAACCACGCTCCCTATGCATATTAATTTGAAACTAATCAATTCGAAACGAAACTAATTTTTGGGAAAAATTCAGCGAATCGTATTTTTGAGAAAATCTTTCATCTCTAATCAGGATCCATTAGCATGCACTTCACAACAGATCCAGAACAGCTGTCATGGGTCTGGCAACTGTGGAAGCCATGATGTTGGTGTGAGCAAAGCTCTACTTCCAATCAGAAACATTTTCAGTCATGTCTCTAAATCCTGTTTATGTTGTGAAGTAGCGAGTGTGTACATGAATCAGGTGCCGTCCAGAGTATGTAATGTATCAAACTGCTTGAGGACTGTCATTTTATGAAATGAAGTAACATATGTCTAGGATGTCACATGCTGCATGATTAATGGATAGCATTGCTCCATAAGGATGAGATTATTTGGTGACTTGTAGACGTCATTTGTTCCTGTGTTAGTGAATACAAGAAATGGTGGGTTAATCATTTTGAAATTATTTCCTTTAAGATGAGATTGTAGGTACCAAAATACCATAAGTGTAAGTGAATTTATTCCACCATGACACCACATCCTGATCGACTCTCTTACCTTCATTAGTTAGCGTGTTGTAAGATGAGCAGACGCTACCAACTGATTCCTAAAAAATACTTAATAAAACTACATTATAGCCATAATCAAATGACCATACTTTACATCCGCAGCTCATGTTCATTAGATATACTTCTTTATACTTCCTTCTTAGGCTGCTTAAAGTACTGTACTTGCTGTAGAATCGACATCACAAAAGGAGTTGGTAAAATATGGTGGAAAATAAGAAAGACTTGTTACCGGATAGTCGAACACAACTGGTTTGAGAGTTTTATCATCTTCATGATTCTCCTCAGCAGTGGTGCGTTGGTAAGTAGCACTCTTTATCGTTTGACAGATGGGTTGTATAGTATTTACTCTAATTTTATTTCCTTTATTTTAATTCTATCTCAACTGGACAGATTCATCCCTAAAGCAGGTTGCCCTAGTAATGAGCTGATCAACAAGAGTGGGTGCACATTTCCTTTGTATATCTGCAGGTGACTTGTATTAATACATGGCGCCCAATCAAATGAATGAACAATCTTGTCACATATAGTCAGGACCCCATTTTCCCCCCAGGACTTCCATATTCTTAATATGTCTATTATGGATACATAGAGAAACTGGATTGTCATTCACACTGAGGACATAGACTGGCATTTATGCCAGTCATCACTCATGTCAGCCCTTTCAAAATGTATTGAGATATTATTTCAATAATCATTAACAAATAAATGTATGTATTGTCCATTCTTTTTTTAAAGAAAAGTATGTCTTATTAATCTGTTGCCTTTCATTACCCCCAATCACTAATATATGGATGTAACAGAACTTAGGGGGACATTTATGAACTTCGGCGCATTGAAGTACATTGATTCACGTTTTTTGGGTGAAAACTGTGCCTGATGTATGCCGGTGGCCGAAGTGCGCTCATAAATGCGTTGTGAACTTTAACGCCTCCGGCTCAGACAGTCCACACTGAAATAGGTCTGCCTGTCGGAGCTGTAATGCGCCTCACTTTGCCGACACGCATTCCAAAATGCGTCGAAGTTTTCGAATGTGGTGCATCCCGCCCCAGAATGCCCATTCATGTTAGGCACATTACAAAGTGGCGAGCTTTCACAGAATGCGCCTAACACGTAGGGAAGGTGCGTCCGACAGTGGAGCCGGAACAGTGAGGCGCATTATACGCCAAAAGAGAAGTGAAAAGCCCGATCAAACATGTCCCCCTTAGTGTTTGAAACAAAGGTGCAAACGAACCCAAATGGATCCAGTTCACAACGGACACCAACGGTGCCCAATTGACTCCACTGACTACAATGGGTCCATCAAGTTTTTGCCATGGTGTTCATTATTTCAACAGAAAAAAAATAGTACAGCTTTCTGTGGTATTTTTTTCTGTCATTCCTGGAAAAGGAACCAGCTATGAAGATTTCGAGCTAAACCAGCAATGCTAATGTGAACCAATCCTAAACCGTGACACCAAACCTTTGTGTTATCTAATCTTAGATAACAAACTAAGCCATTGAAGTTGGGATAACATTTTGTGATATCATGGTGCATTTGCTGTCAAGTTAATCTTTGCTACATCTGTAGATACATCTGCACAATATAACGTACATTATCTAGAAATAATTTGCAGTCACTTTTTTCCTTAAACTCTGTTGTCTTCTAACATTGATATTTAGGTATATAAATTGAATGGTTGTGCATTAGTAATAGTTAAAGTCCCCTAGGGTGACACAGATATCTTCGTCTTAGACATCCTTCCTGTACAGCATGGGTGTAATCTCATTGACTAAAATGATGTCATGTATTACAGTAACAAGTCACAATAATCATGTACAGGGCAGCATGTGATTTCTAATAGCTTCTTCTTTCTCCTAATAATATTTAAAGGGGCTTCATTTGTTCAATTGCTCTAGAGTGACTTTGCAAAATTTGACAGCCTTATTTTACAATTGAAGGTTTTTAGCACATAAATGTTTTTTTTCTTTCAGAATAAAAAGTTATACAGTTTTTTTCCATTTTTGTAGGATATTTGCTTGTTGTCATTTAGTAAGAAGTTTCGTTGTTTACCAGCCCTATTCATGTGATGGACACATTTAAATGCCTTAAATAACACATGGACTATTTAAATGCCTTTTTCAATCAAATTATTTTTAATGGAATAAATAGATAGTAATTCACAGAAATGATTCAGAAAACCCTAATTAGATATAAATAGACAGGTTAACATATAGGGAGATATGTATGAGCCTGGTGACGAGTCGCCAGTTCTCCTTCTGTTTTTAATAGTGTACGATCCGACAATACGCATGAAAATATCTTACAACACTTTATAAATGTATCCCTTTCTATGGAAAAAGTAGTCCCAGCCATGCCACTTTGAAACTGGTATGGATTTATACGACAGTTTTGCTACAAACTTTGGCGTATTTTTGGCAGTTTGTGTGACTCTGTCGCGATACGACCCCACAACTTTGGCACATTCAAAAGTGTCGTGTCTGGCATAGATTGTGCCAAGTTTTGGCATACAACGGTTCACACACCTATAGAATGGGGCTTCGACAGTTTTTTTTTGCTCAAAGCATGCCAAAAAAATGGGACAGTCTTGTTCATACATGTCACCCAAAGTCTAATACATCTCCTGGTTTCAGATGAGGCCACTTACCCAGGTTTTGATGAACCACATCTTTCTTTAAGTTATTAAACAAAAACTTTCTTGAGCTCGATTATTCTGCTATTTTTCTCCTCTTTTTTCTGTGATATGTTAGGATTTATTTTAATGTAATTTTTACATAAAACCATCCAGTGGTTTACATATTCTTCAATAGTAAATTTTCTGCTGGACTCTGGAAGATTTTTAAACATGTTCCTAAAACCACTGGTGCCCAAAACCGAAAAAAAATTACCTGTTTAGAGTACAGGTCGTTTTTTGTATTGAAATCTATATGAACTGTTTTCCGTCAGACTATCAGCGGTTCCTAAATACTAAAACCACCAACAATCTGACAGAAAACCTGTGCTGTGTAGACATAGCCTTAAGATCCAGCAGCATCTGTAATTACCAAGCCTGGCCAGTCAGATGAACACCAGCAGAGGTAGCTGAGCAGGAAGCCTGCCTGTCTGTGTTTACAGCGCCCTTTGTCTTCTATTTTCTTTATTCATGTAGTTCATAACAATGCAAAGCTTGTACCAAGTGTTGTTATAAGTAGTCTTAGATATTTATATAGGGGAACATGTATGAACCTGGCACAAACTCGCCAGTTCTACCTCTGTTTTTAATAGTGTATGATCTGTTCTACACCAAAAGTAGTTTCAGCCATGCCACCTTGAAGCTGGTATTGATTTGTATGCACCAAATGTTGGCGCATTTTTGCACATTTTACTATTCTGGTGTGACATGCACTCGCGTCTTTGGCGCATTCAAAAGTGTCATGTCTGGCACAGATTGCGCCAAGTTTGGGCATACCATAGTTCATGCATATATAGAACAGAGCTTCGACAATTTGTTTGGCTCAAGGCATGGCAGAAAACTGGCGAGGCCCTGTTTATACATGTCACCCATAGTCTTTTTCTTTCTGTGAGTTATGTAAGCAAAACCAGTGCTTCTTTATTCTGATGCCTGAAAACGGTCATTGATGTGTGTATAGAGTGCAAGCTCAGCTGGTGTCCTGAGCTGCCTAAACCCACATTGTGGAACCCGAGTCAATTAATATTGTTAGGAATAGGAAACTGGCCAATGATTCATTTCTAAACGTACATTGTATAATTGATAGCTTCACTTCTTTCATGTTGTATTGTATATTGTATGTAACGTTATGCCCGCTATAGTCCATGTCAGTGGTAGAGTAATAAATGCCATTATTATCAGTGCGGGTGTTCTTTTGTATAAAGTTGTCACAGTTAGTCATAATTTATCTAGGGGTCAAAAGAAAACACTATGTAGTTATTAAGTTAGCAAAACTCTTTCTGTTGCCATAGGGATGAAAACGCAGTACTTTAGTTCATAATTTATGTCAAGTATATGTTACAGCAAGCAGTCCTCTTGTGTCTTGAACACTTGTCTCACAGCTGTTTGTTTTTTAGGCATTTGAAGATATTTACATCGACCAGAAAAAAGTTCTAAAGATTATTTTAGAATATGCAGACAAAGTGTTCACATATGTCTTTGTTCTGGAGATGCTCCTAAAATGGGTGGCATACGGCTTTAAGAAGTACTTCACCAATGCATGGTGTTGGCTGGATTTCTTCATAGTTGGTGTAAGTATTGTGGAATATTTACATATAATTAATAGTGTAATTATTATATCAGTTGTATAATTAATAAGTAGTAATAAGTAATTGATATGAAAAAGTTGTAACTCAGTCATGATAAACAGCAAAACATACAAACATACACTTGAGAAAGGTCAGTTACAAACACCATCTGGTTTTGAGTTGCTTTTGACCAGGTGCCACCATCTATAGTACTGTTGTCCATCAGAGGTATTTTGCGTGCCGTGAGAATAAATAAGAAATAGGTAAAAATAGACTAGAGCATTATGTGCACGCTTTACTGTATTCCACCTACAGCCACCAGACAAATCCATATTTCTATAGAATTTCTTGCATTGAAAGTTTATTTTACTTTATTAATTGATTTTGGTGTCTGTTTATCATGTCAATGAATCCCCAATCCCTATTGAGGTTAGGTACAAGTTCAGCCATCATACACGAAGCAAAAGAGGACAATCCGTATATTCTCATTACTGAGTGACTAAGTATGTCTTGAGGGACAAAATAATTAAAAAAAATAGTTAAATACTCAAAAAATAAAAAAAACAGCAGAGCCAACTGACACGTAAACCCGTAACAATATTAAACGCATAAAAAAATTTAAATTGCATGGCTGCTAGCTTTTCTACAAGTATAACATGGAGCTTTTTAGTACACAAATTGATTAAGTTGTGTATGCCATCCTAACACGTCATGGTAACCTCAACATGTGGCTCCCTAACTCTAGATTCGCCTCTCTGCAGGACAAAAGCCTTAATATAGCAACACTGATTATAAGGACCTCAGGAAAGATGGGTGGAGTGCAAAGGCCATAGTGGAGGCAGCCACTCCTCCAAATGCACAATGCAAAAAAGACAGCACCTCCATTATTACAATTGGCATAGATACTGGCATCAGCCATGAAATACAGTACTGTGCAAAAGTTTAGGCAGATGTGGGAAAAATGCTACAAAGTAAGAAGTATTCAATTAGTAAAATGTAAAATTAAAAAAAACAAAAACAAAGAGAAATCAGAGTCAAATCAATATTTGATGTGACCACTCTTTGCCTTCAAAACTCCATCAGCACTTCTAGGTACACTTGCACAGTTTTTAAAGGGAATGTGTCATCAAAAAATGACTTATTGTTTAACTCACATTTTTATGTTAAACACATTTTTTAGGAATTTTTGGTTATTTTTTTTTTAATTTTCCATATAACTTTCACTATTTTTTTTAATAATTCTTAAGTCCTGCAGTTTTCACTTTTGCCAAAAGGACTAAAAATAGTCTGACACTTCCGTTCTGTTTGAAAGCTTTCAGCAGTCTGCTCATTATCAGTAAAAGCAGGGTCAAACTGAAAGAGACACCATTGTGTTTCAGATAACACAGAATCCACCAGTCACAAGAGGAGATGTCACAGCTCCCCCTCTCCCCTCCCTTCACAGTGAAAACTATCCTATACAAGTCTATGGGACAGAATCTGTCTTAAAGGGGTTGTCTCGCTACAATGATTGGGTTTTAATTAAAAGATCTTTAAAAATCAAGCAGCTTTGCCATATATGTTCATTACAAATGTCCTACTGATTTTGAGCTAGCCCGTTCATAGGAGTGCCTCAGCTTCTCAAATTTCTTAGCAGCCGACCTGTTGATCCTTATCTTACTGCTGTCAGGTCTGAATGACTCATCACCTTTGAAGACAGTAGAGCATAGAGACCCTCACGCACAGAATGCTTCTGTAGTGAGGGAGGAGGGGGAGGACTCTGGCTTCTATGTCCGTGCTGCCTGGATTAACCCTGTGTGTCCTGCTTCCTCCTGCTCTCTACACAGATTGAGCAGAGATGAGGCTGATCAATAGATGTGACAGCAGTGACCCTGTTTGTTACTATAATCATGATGTCTGTGGAGCTGTAACTATAATAATACTATACAGATTGTGAACAGTTCATGCTGTACTAGGACACATCCTGAGTAACACTTTGCAGCTTTCCTGCCTCTGTTCTGAGAGGGTTTGTTTGTTGTTGCTGGAGATGTGGAGATATGTAAGCTAAGCAGAGGGTATAGGAACACTTGCAGCCCCTCTGTTATGCTATTATCATTTATAGACCTCTCTAGGCAGACACACACAGGGTTAACTCTAGCAGCAATCCCGGATAGCTGCCTGTGTGCTGAGGGGAGGGGGGGAAGAGGGAGGGGGAAGAGGCAGAGAAGCTAGCACGCCCCTCAATTCAACTCCCATTCACAGACAGAGCTGAAAGCTATTAATGAGACAACTCCTTTAAGAATCCTATGTGCATGAAGCTGCTGTAAAGTATCACTCTGACTGCTGTTAAAGCAGTGCAAGCAAGAATGTCTTCCCCACAATCATATATAGACGGCCGAATAGAGAACTCTACAATCAGGAAATAAAAATGAGAGGAAAAGAATATGGATCAGGGGCTTGATTTAATAAGTAAAAAAAAAAATTGGCGACAGATTCCCTTTAAAGGAACAGGGAGGTTGTTCCTAACATCTAGGAGAAGTAACCACAGATCTGTGGATGTAGCTTGCTTGGATCCTTCTATTTCTTCATGTATTCTGAGACAGACTCGATAATGTTGAAATGAGGATTCTGTGAGGTCATATCATCATTTTCAGGACTCCAAAGGCAATGGGTGGTCACACCCTTTAGCACAGTGCTGTACATTGAGTAATGCATAATGTGGCACAACTTCATGTACATATATGTGCTAATCAGAGAAAAAGACAAGGAGCTGCTTGGGTGATTTACTAGCTGGTGGCATCTAAATAATAATAATAACTTTAGTTAGGTGTTTTATTCATGCAAAGCACTAGAATATCATTTTAATGAACAGTTATGGAGCCGATTGAAAAATTAGTTATTAGTCTTTGTTATTGCATAGGATACTCAGTAAGGTATTAATAGATTTCTTACCGCACCACCATTTATATGGAAAAAAATGCATGGTATAGATTGACATAATTTGTTTTGATCATTTTTATGCTGAATATTTTCCTATTGAGATTTTTTTAAACACTATTTAATGTATTTTCTCCTGTTCTCTTTGTGTAACTTGTAATATGTCATCTTCTAGGAGGTAAAGATGTTCCATGAGGTCATTTTGAGTGGATAAAAATGATTTATCCTCTTCCCTGTGTCTTAAACAGAATGTGATGTCCATTCTGTTTGGCAACTTTCCTGGTACAATAGTTGCTTTCCTTTCCTGTATAGTCATTTCAAGTAGAAGAACAAAGGATTCTTAGGGCAAAGGGAAATATTTAGTAAGCCTTGAAGTAACAGAGCCTTCTTAGCATGGTTTACCATTAAAGTCCTCATCATTCATTGTATTTAAATAAATCATATTATATATTGTTTCTATGATCATTTATCTTCAAGCAAAACCTGTGACATGCACAAGGTCAGAAAGGGAGGTACATGATACTGGGATTTTCTGTTTGGTGTTCTTTGAGTCTCTGTGTCATGATCGGCCCCCTCAAGCCGGCACTAAGCATTACACAGTACATACATGTTGCCTGAACTACTCCTTCACATTTTACACACTTGAAATTGTCCCTTTTAAAGTCTCTTTTTCAATATGCACAGAACTACTAAACAGCTGCTATCTATAAGAGATGAGCATACGGAAACAATGGCTGTATTTGTTATTCTACCTTCCCTGAAGATGTTTCTGAGATTCCTTTTCTGTTATATTATTATTATTATTATTATTATTATTATTACTACTATTGTTATCATCATCAATATTTACTATTATTTTATGTGTGTTTCAGTTTTTTTCTTTTTGATTGTTTGTATTATAATATGGTTACATTTCAGTGAATAGAATACTATAAAATATATAGAACTTAAATATTAGGTTAACTCCTCTGTTTAGTATTGTAATATAGGACGGTTACAAGTGAGGCAATCCTAGTTGTTGGTGAGGTGCTCTTGAGGTGGTAGTTTGGACACTGCAGCAATCTCTGCTGTAAAATAATTATCTACTTTTGTTCTTATTTAAAATGGGTTATACAAGATTAGAAAAGCATGTCTGTTTCCAGGCAAAATCAGGGGCTTAACTAGAATTAATAGGGCCCAAAGCAAAATAAGATAGACCATGCAGCACTATTTTTTCCGCTAACATGACGGCCATCACAGTGGAAACTGAATAGATCCCAGTGTAGTCAATGGGATTCATTGCACACCATTGGTGTCTATCATTTAGAGGACCTGGCACCAACTCTGCAATGGAGTTTCTGAACAGAAACTCCAAGAGAGATGTGAGCCCATGGCCTGAACATTCCAGCTGGTGTGATCAAAGGTGATAGAATAACCTGTGTCATATGTCCAAGTAACCATATTTATGGTATACTTGGCACACTATTGATGCATTACATGCTGCTGTATTTATGAGGACCAATGTGCCATCCTCATGCTTGATAATGAAGTCTTAACATATTTTATATAATAGCATAGAGGAGCAAAGCGAACAATCATTTTTCAAATGCTGTTTTAGATTTCAGGTAGTGAAGCAAGATAATATGTTTGTTAAAATAAGCCACTGTAAGCCTACTTTTATAGCTTGAGCTCTGCCAAATGTACTTTGTTAAGATATGATTCCCCTGACAGACTGAAATTTGTCAGCCATCCCAGAGCATATTTATTTATATCTATTTATTCGCATTGATTGAGCTGTTTAGCTAAAGCATTTTACGTGTACAATCTGTCGAATGTTGTAAACTTAAATCTATGAAAAGAAAATTACCAGCATTATCTAGTTTAAAAGATGAAGAGGCTGGATTGTAGAAATCTCCCTTTGGGGTAAAGTAAGGAGATGGTAGCAATGTCTTATCTTAAAGATTCTTAGAAATGTGTAAAAGGTTTAACTACATTAAAAGATGCAGGTAAAATCAGTTAGAATAAATGAATGTGTGTCAAGTATGAAAGCTTTTCTTCTAATTCTTTGTCATTTGTCCAAACAAGGGTGAAAACTAAAGCACCAAAGCCCAATGTAAATGGGAGCACTCATAATGACTTTATACTGTTTAGTTTAAATATGGTATAGTAGTATATAGTATAGTACTGTATAAATACATACATAATCACATTATTATGACCATTAACTATTATTTAGAGTAAAATTCTGTATGCAGCACAGACAGCAGCTAGACAGCTGCGAGTGACTCAGTAACGTCCTGCTAGCTTGTCACAGGTATCTGGAGCCATGATGACTGCATCCCACATCGGCTGGAGTTTGCGTGGGAGAGGATCCATATAGCAAATACAACAATCAAAGTGATCACATACAGTAGATGCTCATTTGGGTTTAAGTGTGGAGAATAATGGGCCAGGATAGTAGTTGGAACTCTGGGTCATGCTCTTTTAAATGATGTCAGACATTTTTAGCCATAGGACATATCACAATGTCTTGCTGGAAGATGCCATCCACCCCAAGGAAGACAATCAGCATGTATGGGTGTATGTGATCTGCAAAGATGGATTCACACCTAAATTTGCTGAGTGTGTCTATCACATGAATGAAAGGGCCCAGATAATGCCACAGAAACATTCCTCAGACAATAATGCTGCCACCACCACCTTGAGTTCTTCCAGCAATGTTTGCAGAGTTTGTTTCTTGATGTCTCTTGCCTGACACATCACGGTTATCCCTTTGATAAAGCAGTAAATGTGACTTGAGAAGGCAAGCCTTTGCCAATTTCAAGTCCAATTCAAATACAACTTGGTTAGCAGCGATCCATTTGCTTCTGAGCCCCCCTACACATCAGGCTTCGATGACCTGTTGTTTTAGACCCATCTGGTAGCAGCACTTGCACACCTTTATAGCTGACGTTCACCTCTTACATCAATGGCACCTAGTGCTCTCTGTCACTTATTCACAATAGTGTCCACTATAGTGAAACTGCTGCTGCCCTTGGCCCAAAAGCCAATAATCATCCTTTTCTGCAACTGTGATAAATCACTCCTTTAACCTATAACCATAACAAGGGATATGTATGCAGACACCCTACTGCACACCTTATATGCCCACCAAGCCAACTCACAACACATGACTTCCTTCATGAACTGCACAATGCCAACGTCGAAAGTTGTAAGTGGTCGTAATAATGTGACTTGACTGTCTTTATATCAAATATTCACTTGTAAACTCAAATCTATCTAAAATTATTGAGCTAAAATGCTGAATATGAGCATTGGAAATTGCTGAATGTGCTATTTCAGATGTTTCCAAGAGGCCTATTTACTGCCAATCAAAAACAGCCAATTGGCACGTTCTTCTATTTCCTCTGCTTCTTTTGATTTCCATGAAGAGAGAGCGTGCGTGAGTGCATGCATGCCCGACAGAGAAAGAGGACTTGGGGCCTTCATTTTTAACAATGGTGTTCATGAAAAACTGTCCACCACCTAAACTACTTTTATAACCTGTGTGATTTGCAAGCTATAGAGTAAAGAAATGGATAGTTGTAGGACCATTCCTTTCAAACGGGTAGCTCCATCTCGTACGTTTGGGTCTATGGCCAGCTCGTAGCTTTCCACAATCTAGCCTCAGAGAATGGGGAGATGGCTGAGTTTGCACAGTTCTTCCTATTCATTTCAGTGAACATTCTGAATATACTTGGCTATTTTCTAAGCTCTCGTAGAAATGAATGGGGGGAACTGCACAAACGCAGCTATCTTCCCATTCTCTGAAGCTGACTCATAGTGATCTATGAGCTGGCCTTAGATCTAAACTTACAAGATGGGCTAACATTTTAAGGGCCACATGTATGATAACTGTCTACAGTCATGGCCAAAGTTTTGAGAATGATACAAATGTTAATTTTTACAAAGTCTACTGCATCAGGTTTTATAATGGCAATTTGCATATACTCCAGAATGTTATAAAGAGTGATCAGCTTAAACAGCAATTAATTGCAAAGTCAATAGTTGCCTAGAAAATGAACTTTTTTCCCCCAAAACACATTTCAACTTCATTGCAGGCCTGCCTTAAAAGGACCAGCTAACATCGTTTCAGTGATTGCTCCATTAACACAGGTGTGGATGTCGATGAGGACAGGGCTGGAGATCAATCTGTCATGATCAAGTAAGAATCACACCACTGGACACTTTAAAAGGAGGCTGGTGCTTGGCATCATTGTTTCTCTTCTGTTAACCATGGTTATCTCTAAAGAAACATGTGCAGTCATCATTGCACTGCACAAACTGGCCTAACAGGGAAGAGTATCGCAGCTAGAAACATTGCACCTCAGTCAACAATCTATCGCATCATCAAGAAATTCAAGGAAAGAGGTTCCATTGTTGCCAAAAAGGCTCCAGGGCGCCCAAGAAAGACCAGCAAGCGCCAGGACCGTCTTTTAAAAGTGTTTCAGCTTCTGAATCGGGCTACCAGCAGTGCAGAGCTTGCTCAGGAATGGCAGCAGGCAGGTGGTGAGTGCATCTGCATGCACTGTGAGGCGGAGACTCATGGAGCAAGGCCTGGTGTCAAGGAGGGCAGCCAAGAAGCCACTTCTCTCCAGGAAAAAACATCAGGGACAGACTGATATTCTGCCAAAGGTACAGGGAGTGGACTGCTGAGGACTGGGGTAAAGTCATTTTCTCTGATGAATCCCTTTCCCGAATGTTTGGAACATCTGGAAAACAGCTTGTTCGGAGAAGACAAGGTGAGCGACACCACCAGTCTTGTCTCATGCCAACATTAAAGCATCCAGAAACCATTCATGTGTGGGGTTGCTTCTCAGCCAAGGGAATCGGCTCTCTAACAGTCTTGCCTAAAAACACATCCATGAATAAAGAATGGTACCAGAATGTTCTCCAAGAGCAGTTTGGTGAGTAACAATGCCTTTTCCAGCATGATGGAGCACCTTTCCATAAAGCAAAGGTGATAACTAAATGGCTCAGGGAACAAAACATAGAGATTTTGGGTCCATGGCCTAGAAACTCCCCAGATCTTAATCCCATTGAGAACTTGTGTTCAATCATCAAGAGACGGGTGGACAAACAAAAACCAAAAATTGTGACAAAATGCAAGCATTGATTGTGCAAGAATGGACTGCTATCAGTCAGGATTTGGTCCAGAAGTTGATTGAGAGCATGCCAGGGAGAATTGCAGAGGTCCTGAAGAAGAAGGGTCAACACTGCAAATATTGACTTGCTTCATTAACTCATTCTAACTGTCAATAAAAGCTTTTGTTAATCATAATATGATTGCACTTGTATTTCTGTATGTGATAAAAACATCTGACAAACACACATAAAAACCAGAGGGCAACAGATCATGTGAAAATATAATATTTGTGTCATTCTCAAAACTTTTGGCCATAACTGTAGGTCTAAGACGTTCTTTGCAACCAATCACAGCTCCCCTTTCATTCCATATTGTGCTATGTAAAAATGAAAAGGGAGCTCTGATTGGTTTCTATGGGCAACAAAGAAAGTCTTAGACCAAGGCAGTTTTCATACGTGCCCTCTAAGTATTTTCTTTAAGGCTAGGTCGCGGCATTATCCATGAAGCTGTTGCCACTCTGCAATAAATGGCATATTTTACTTTACTTTACTTTAAATTAAAATGTCCATACAAATACCCCAGTTTTATCAGTCTTCTGCTTTAATCTTGTGTTGTTGGTAAATCATTCCCTGCTAATATCTAATTGTATCAGAAGGATTAACACTAAGAAGCCAATTAACCTTCTGCAAGTCAAATTGAATGATGTGAGTGCTCTTTCCTAATATTTGAATGGGGTTTCTTGACTGACATGAACATCCCTGGTCTTTTTATTTTTCCAGTGCATTAGAGAACTACATCTCTGGGTTAGAATACAAGAGTCACTGAAGAACACATCTCTATGTACTAGACTCAACAAAATTATCAGGCACAATTATCTACATGTTACGGGTACTCCCACACGACAGGTTGCGGGTGCAGCCATACCTCCGTCATCCTAGTCGTAGTCCGGGTCCCAGCTCTGTGTTCTTACCTCTCCTCGCTCCCTGCGCCGTCTCTGTCGGTTGGCGTGTGCCGGCTCTATGAAATTTAAAGGGCCAGCACGCCAGTAATTGGGTATTGCTGGCCGCTGATCCTATATTACCCAGCATTCCCCAGACTTCCTTGCTGGATCTTTAGTGTCCTATAGCCTATAGAAAAAGCTTTTCCCTGACCTCCCTGCCTGTCCCCAAATACGAGCCTTCTCTACAAAATTTAACTGCGCTACACCTTGGCCATGACCACAGGCAAGTCATGCCGAGAGTAATGACCTGGGAGTCGCCTGCCACAGCAAGTCGATCCTGTCTTGCGATGGGCTCTGGTGAAAATCAGGGGTCACTTAGACCTCACTCCCAGGTGCGGCTTATACCATCGCTTGCAGTGGCTCAGTGGATCCACTACCTGCAGTTCTTACAGCAAGATCCAGTCATGGATCACGCCAAGGTGCCGAACATCCGAGATGTCTCCAGGGTGGTCATCCAGCAGTAACAACAGATCGCCTAGCAAACCCAATAGGTGCGGCAGATGACCACCATGATGCAGCAGCTCCTCGCACCTCAGCAGCAGCAACCACCATCAGCGAATACCTCAGCATCTATGGCTCCAGAGATATCCATCAGTCATGCTGTGACTCTCCATGCTGACGAAATTTGATGGGGAACCTAAAGCCTGTAGGAGGTTCATCACAACATGCACCATGCATGTGGAACTCATGGCAAACCAGTTCCCTACTGAATGGTCCACAGTGGCTTTCGTGGTCAGCCCCCTCTCCTAGAAAGCCCTGGCATGGGCCACTCTCCTCTTGGACAGGGATGATCCATTTATGGCTAACCTCCATGTGTTCCTGGACGAGTTCCGCAGTGTCTTTGAGGAACCTGCTCATGCATCTTCTGCCAAAATAGCACTGCTGAATATGCATCAAGGGGACTCCACTATTGGGGAATACGCTATCCAATTCAACAATCTTGCCTCAGAACTGTCCTGGAATGACATGGCCCTAAGTGCCATGTCCAAGAAGGGCCTTTCTAGCAGGCTGGTCGGGACCTCCCGTCCTCCCTGAATAACCCACTTGGCCACTCGTATTGATGCTCGCTTTGTCAGGAGACAATGCTGGTGCAAATTTTTAGTGCTTTTGGAATCTTGTTTCAAGATTCTGCTTTTTTGAACTAAGGATCAGCCAGGAATTTCATGGATGCTTCCTTGGTGAATGAGTATCGTCTCCCAATGGTCCGCTGAGACAAGCCTTTTAATCTCCTCCATTAGTGTGGAACTCCTAAGTGACTCCATACAGTACTGTACTGAACCCATGCCCCTTCAGGTGGGAGCATTACACAAGGAAAAGACCATGTTCTATGTGTTACCCCGTTCTTCCTCAGTAATTCTCCTGGGACTTTCATGGCTGCAGTGCCATACCTCTATGCTTCACTGGAAAATGGGCAAAGTCACACATTGGGGACAAGACTGCCAGTCTCGCTGTCTAGTGGTACTCTGTCCGGAGTGGCCCACCTCTCCACTGATGCCTTCCAAGCCTCTGCTGGGTCTGCCTGCTCCATAACAGGACTCTGCAGATATATTCTCAGAAAATCAGGCTGAAACTCTTCCGCCTCATCATCCCTATAATTGTCCATATTGGCCTTTGTTCAAGAGAATCTCCAGAAGGGGTTTATTTGCAAGTCTTCTTCGACGATTAGTGCTGGGTTCTTCTTCATGGAGAAGAAAGACGATTTTCTACATCCTTGCATAGACCGTCGTGGACTCACCAAAATAACCGTGAAAAAACGGTATCCATTGCCACTAATAACCAAGCTCTTTGACCATCTCCATGGTGCCCGAATTTTCTCTAAATTGAATTTACGGGTGGCTTATAATCTTGTTCGAATCCATGAATGTGATGAGTGGAAGACAGCTTTCAATACCCGGGATGGACATTTTGAGTACATGGGAATGCCTTTCAGTCTATGCAATGCCCCTGCGATCTTCCAAGAATTTGTAAATGAAATTTTCAGGGACCTCCGGTATTCGTGTGGTGTTGTATACCTGGATGACATCCTGGTCTTCTCGTCCGACCCAGAATCCCATCGTACTCATGTGCGCCAGGTACTAAGACGTCTAAGAAATTATTTTCTCTACACCAAGCTGGAGAAGAGCATCTTCCATCAGACAAGCCTATCCTTCCACAGGTACATCATCTCAGACAGTGGACCACAAATGTACCCTGCTAAGTTTTCTGCCGTCTTGCAGTGGCCTCGAAAAGGTCAGTCTCTGGGCCATACAAAGCTTCTTGGGCTTTTCCAACTACTACTGCCAGTTCATACCATATTTATCTACTGTGGTGGCACTGATTGTGGTGCTTAGCAATAAGAATGGTAACCCCAAACTGTGGCCACCGGCAGCAGATGAAACATGCTCCTGGTTGAAATCTGCATTTACCTCTGCATCCATCTTGTCTCGACCTGACATCAAAAAGCCCTTCTTCCCAGAAGTTGATGTCTCTTCTGTGGGGGCTTGAGTAGTCCTTATGCAAAAATGTCCAAAAGGCAAGACCATCACGTGTAGTTCCTTCTCCATAACGTTTTCTCCCGCTAAGAAGAATTATACTATTGGGGATTGTGAACTACTGACCATAAAGTTGGCCTTGGATTAGTGGCGTCCTGGAGGGAGCTCATTTCAAATCGGGGGTCTAATTTGTGTCGAAGTTCTGGTGTGCCCTGTGTACTCAGCTTCAGGTGAAACTGGACTTTTGCTCTGCGTACCATCCACAGATGAATGGTAAAGTCGAAAGGGTCAACCAGGCCTTGGGCAATTACTTGATGCCACTTTGTGCGTCAAGATGATTGGTCCAGTCTATAGTCATTGGCGAAATTATTCTGCAATCACCTGGACTTGGATTATGCCATTGCCTCCCCGTTCTATGTAGTCTGTGCATAACACCCCCACCTACCACTCCCACTGCCTACTTCTTCTGAGGTCCCCCTGCGGACGATTTGGTCTGAAATGGCGTCCATTTGGAGTGACACATACAAATCCTTACAACAGGCATACGCACTTATGAAGTTCCAAGCGGATGAAAAGAGAATACCTCCCCTGACCTTCGCTCCTGTAGATAAGTTGTGGCTGTCTGCAAAGCATATATGGCTAAAGATTCCCAGCTACAAACTGGGTCTTTGGTTCTTGGGGCCAGTTTAGTTGCTGAAACAGATTAATCCTTTTGCCTAAAAGCTCCGTCTACCTCCCACGATGCACATCCCAAACTCCTTCCACATCTCCCTTTTGAAACCTGAATTCATTTATCGTTTTTCTCAAAGGGTCATTTCTCCAGCTCCTGAAGCTGATACTACCAACGTCTTTGCAGTAAAGAGATTCTAGCCATGAAGATGATTAGGGGGAGACAACACTTTCTTGTTGACTGGAAGGGGTTCAGGCCGGAAGAAGGGTCCTGTGAGCAAAAAGTCAACATCCTGGACCGTGAACTACTGCAGAAGTTCCTTCAGACAAGAAAAGGGAGAAGACGAAAGGAGGGGTAATGTTACGCGTACTTCCGTGACCCACATGATGGCTTGCGAGCACACTCATACCCCTGTCGCTCCTAGTGTGCACCCTGCATGTGGCATCACGACCCAGATATCGGGACGCAGGTGCACTTGCAGTCTGGGTCCCAGCTCTGTGTATACACCTCTCTTCACTCCCTGCAATGTCCCTACGGCCCGGCGTGCATGTCAGCCTTGTAGAATTTAAAGGGCCGGGTATTGCCAGCTGCTGACCCTATATTACCCAGCATTCCCCTGACTTCCTTGCTGGATTTTTAGTGTCCTATAGTCTATAGAAAAAGTGTACCCTGTATGTTCTTGCTCTTACCATGTACCAGACTTCCTTGCAGAGGCGTAACTTCAAGCTCTTGGGCCATAGTGCAAAAAGTGAAATGGAGCCCCTAAGTTACCATGTGTCATTTACAATACCAGTGTTTTCTAATGTGGCAGAAGGCTTTTGGGCCCCCTCAAGCTGCAGGGCCCAGTAGCAACTTCTACTGCTGCACCCCCTGTAGCTACGCCCCTGCTTCAATGCCCCCGTCCTTTGACTACAATTCTTGCTGCCTGCCCTGACCTTCCTGCCTGTCCCTGTCTACACCTCGGCCGCCGCCTAGTCTAAAGTGCCACGGGCTCTGGTGAAAACCAGCAATCCTTTAGACCAGTGTTTCTCAACTCCAGCCCTCAAGACCCACCAACAGGTCATGTTTTCAGGATCTCCCACAGAATGCACGGAATATAATTATATCACCTGTGTCAGGATCTCCAACAGAATGCATGGACAATAATTACATCACCTGTGCAATACTGTGGAAATCCTGAAAGCTTGGCCTGTTGGTGGGTCTTGAGGACTGGAGTTGAGAAACACTGCTTTAGACTCTGCTACTTGGTGCGGCTTACACCATCGCTTATGGTGGCTCAGTGTATCCAATACCTGTGGTCCTTACACTACACAGTTTCAAACTGTTACTGTTGTAATTTTATAGAAGCTTTACAATATGTGTTGTTACATTATCGACTGTATTATGTTTATGGCTGTAAGAAATAATGTTCCATTCCAAATGTCACCCCTTTTTACTATAGAGACTCTGGCCTCCTGACTAGCATACATGCCCAATAGATAATTATCTGCTAGGCATGCACACAAGTCAGGAGGCTGGCAACCCACCGTGCTTTCTGAATGAAAGCAATACCTTTAGAGGCTGAGTACATTTGATGGTGAGTTTGTGAGAGTACTAGCTTGAACTAAAGTGGTTTTCCAGTTCATTCTTTTTTTTAAGCATACCGCTGCCCTATTAATATAAATAACTTCATATTCACCTCTCCTTTCACTTCGGATCCAGTGCTGCATCATCCTCAATCTCCACCAGTCTGCTGTTTTCTTCTAGTTCTGATTTACCACTGTAGCAGCTGATTGGCTGCAATGGTCACATGTCTTTGGCTGACATCAGTGTTCGGAGTGCTTACTTCCAATTGCAGCCAATTGCATATGACCGCTATAACCAATTGAATCAAGACCAGAAAAAAACAGAAGACCGCCAGAGAGTGAGGACGGCACAGCCTAGAATCTAAGGAGAGGTGAGTAAAACATTAGTTATTTTAATACTGCAGCAGTATGCTAAAAGAATAAATAACTGGACAGCCACTTTAGTTCAAGCATGGGCATGCAGAGTATATAGGGAGGACCTCGACAAAAAAAGTTGCCCCTGAATATGGTGGTTCATGAAAACAAACCCCTCCATCCAATTCTGTGGTTGTAAAGCTCTTTGCAGATCCTTCTTGGGTAATCACACAGTTTATAGACACCAAAATATGGGTGGCGGTTCAGTGGGTGCCATCAACTCCCTTAAATCTTGGGCAGGATACACCATTTCTGCCATTGCAGGAAGGACTTGGGCCGTTTCCCTTTTTCTGTTTGCTAATGTTTCTGTAGTTCTGGAAACAAAGGGCCACATGTATGAAAACTGTCTAGGTCGAAAACTCACTTTGTTGTCCATAGCAACCAATCAGAACGCCCCTCTCAATTTCCAGAGCACTATATGAGATGAAAGGGGCGCTCTGATTGGTTGCTATGGGCAACAAAGTGGGTTTTAGATCTAGACAGTTTTCATACATGTGGCCCAAAGAGTCTTGTTCAGGTTCACACAGGCATTAGGTAAGTGAGATAGGATTAGCCTGAGCTTGGCTCTCTGTTGTCGTGGGTCTCATAGCATCTGCATGACTGTCTTTTTGATTTGATCCCAATAAATTTATGGTTTCTATAGTTTTACAATTTCATTATATTATTTCCTGTCCCTACCTTAAACCAAGTGAATACATTTTTAAAGCTTTATATACAATTACCTCACATTTTTTGTTGCTGCCAAATATCTTTAGTACAAAATAAAGCAACCATGCAATTAGTTTTGGTTTATAATCTCCTACAGTTTTGTGTTTACAGCTTCTGTGCAGACTTATGTGTTCTCATGGCTGCAAACTACAAATACTGTGTTCAATTTTAAGGTCATAGATTTCTTTAGTAAACCTATGTTTCATTTTAATAGTATGTCTTTATTATCAAACCAATTTTCATAAAGTTTGCTTTGCAAATTTGTAATATAGCAAGGAAAGTTAGTGAACAAGGAGTGTCCTAAACTCCCAGTGGAGGGCCTATATGTTCTCTTTTTCTTCTTATACTTTTTGTGTCAATGATGGAGAAATCATATCTTTAAGGAAAATCATTTTGTGGCTGTTAAACCCTTAGTTAACCCTTTTGGGTTGATAACCATGTTTTATATACACCAAAAAAAGAAAGTCTGGTGGGTTGCATCATACCCACTTTCTTACTGAAACTAGGAAATCTGAAAGGTGCTGTAATCTGCAAGGCTTCTGAATTTATAACTCTAATATTTCTTACTTATATGTTTTAAAAGCAGTTCAGTGGGTTTCAGTGATATACACAAATTTTTATTCCTCTCATAAGACAATTATTTTCATTGCAGTAAAGTCCTTCCCTAAAGGAATGGTGTGAAACATTAAACTTGTAGCATGATACACTGCAGACATCCGTTACTATATTGTCTAAGCAATGGAAGATTGTTAAAGCAGAAGTCAAAACTTTTTATCCATTTTATTTGCCTCCAGGCAAAACTTTATTACAAAAATCCATGTGATTTTGATATACAAAACAATATAAACATATTTCATCCATTAAACTATATGAATAGTAGACGTCTGTGATACTTATTATACATTTGAAGGACAAGGATTCCACACATCTTGATGGCAGATACTAACATTTGTAGAAAGGCAAGAGATGTTGCCTATTGTGCTGCATCAGTTATTTTTATGTGTCTGCTCCATTGTCTTTTTCAAGAAAGACAAAACCACAATTACATAGAGGGAGTTCTTGTTTCTGAATTCCTTCTAATTATGCACAGGATGTGTGCATTGTCTTGTGTGGAGTTTCTCGACGTTACCATCCTTGAAGTGTTTTCGGTATCTTAATGAAATCGCTATGTAAGGTCTCTGTGCTGTTTGAAGTGAATAGCAGCTATAAAATTGGAGCCCATTTTAAAATCCCTTTTAGATCCTAACTGTTCATTTTATAGTCAAAGAAAAAAAAAATCAAAAGTAAGCCATGCTGGGAAAAAGCAATGGATAAATGAAAAGTCTTTTCATGTTCACATTAAGTCTGTATGTAAAAATAAGGCTTTATGGCAAAGTTAAAGAGGCAGCCCATGGTGGTCACCAATTGATTTTAAATTTCATGCAATACCTTTTCTATTGGTAGCATTTTCCTCTATTTGTAATTTTACAAATCTTTTATAACTGTACAATATATTTAAGCTTCAACTGCATCCACTCAGTTACCAAGACCATTACTAATCCTCTTGTGTTCAAAAACAACCCTTGACATTTACCACATTAAGATTTGCACCAGTTGATAAAAAGCTAAACAAGTCCAATCTGCTATTTACAGGTATGATTGGTACATTTGTATCTATAGTACTGAGATCTAGATAGTGCACATACTTTGTGCCCTGAATGGCTGATTTTCTTGCTCTCTACGCATAGAAAATTCATAGAACATAGTAAAGGTACTAGCAAGAGGAGATTTGAATTGATAAATTCTGTGGGTAAATTTATAAAATAACTGTAGTGTAAAAAGCAACATATGAATTTATATTGTTATCATCATGATAATACATATCAATGTAGCAGTGTCTTAGTAAATATTGACACAACAGTAAGAAAGAAACGTTACCTAAGGAATACTTGATTAATACACAAATGTATATTATTAGGCTACATTCAAATACCAGATTTTAACTTGGAATTTGAAGTCAATTTCTCTTCAGATCCTGCGTCAAAATCCTCATGAAATCTGAGTCTCATTTATTTGAATGGGAATATGCTCCATAGTTTACATTGGAAACTATGGTGTGGATTTTTTCATTGTGGGTTTCAAATATGTTATTTGGACAAAAAATAATTTTAATCAATTCTTTGATGTGGATTCTGCTCTGCATCCATGAGCCATGACGAGAATTAAGACGAGGCTAACCATGTCCAAATTAATGGCAAAAAATGGCGCTATAAAAATGGCAAAAATCCATGGCAGAAATAGGAGGGTATTTACCTTAGATTTCTGCTGCAGACTCTGCTTTGGATTTATCAATAAAACTTGGGAAAATACTCTTAAGTACGGTTTTCTCATTTTCACAAAGCCGCAACTTGCTTTAGACTCACACTTCCTGGTCAGGCTGTGGGTGGTTCTCTACCAGTGATTGGCATATCAGCTCTGCTGTTCCTAGCTACTTATATTATATTGACATGACTGCAGGAGATTTATAAACTGTAGTACACAAGGCTGCAGAGCTCTAAAGGGTGAATACTTGTTTACTTAAAGGGGTTTTCTCAGTACAGGCTTTTTCAGGCATCTTGAGCTTTCTCTCTAGTATACAGCTTCAAATCCAAGGGCAGATCTTTCCTCCGAGTAGGTATATCTTCCCTCACTAAAGACTGGTGACATCATCACACCCCCTCCCTGCTCCTCTTTAGTCATCACCATCATTTTATGTGAGCAGTGGATGGGAGAGGATGTCACAGCTCTACAGACCTCCTGCATTGGTCCGTTCTCATGCCTGAAGAGCTGTCACCTCCCTTTCAGGCTCCAATCCTTGTAACCAGAATACCTGCATTGCTGTAAACAGTTATACATACAGCCTGAACTGATGAAACAAATGTGAGAAATACACTCTGCTCCCCCCTCTGTTATCAGGCAGGAGGAAGAGAGTGTATAAGGGTGTGTTATATAAGGGGAGAGTGAATCTAGCAGCTAGAGACTCAGTAATTACCCAGAACCTTCACATAGAACTGTCACTGTGAGAGGAGCAGAGAGGGGTTCAGCCAGTCTTTTTTATCCACTCTGGGTGCAGTGAAAGACAATGAGAACATAGACACAGACAGCAGCCAGTACAGAAAGCCAGTTTTAGTTTCACACAGTGCAGGACAGCCAATCACAGCACAGGGGGCGTTTCCCGCACAGGGGGCATGTCCTATCCAGGGCTGAACTAAATATCAGGCAGCCAATCACATCAAAGGGGAGTGGCCAACCCTCCCACCCCCCCCGGCTTTAGATTTAGCTCTAGACACTCACAGATTAGCTAATAGCTGCTATACTAAATGATTTATGTAATACAAACTAATTGCAAAAGTGCTCTTTTTTACTGTCCCCAGCATTACAGATATAATCTTTGTAGTGAGAAAACCTTTTTAAGTTAAAAAACCTCCTTTACTAGAGATAAGACTCTGCAGGAAGCGACTCACCATGGTCGAATGGAGCTTGTGGAGCACTCAGACAGCAATGTATTTGGTAAAAGTCTTTATTTACCTTTCCCTACATGTTTCAGGCTAATCATTATGTTAGTTAATTAGTTAATTAGTTAAAAACTATTGCTACATGGTAACTTAGGCCGGGCAACACTAGAACAAAATTTAGTATTTTTACATCTCAGCTGATGGTAGTGAATGTGACCATGTTGCCACCGCTTACCACTTCACAACGGTGAGCAGAACTCCAAATCTGCTAGATTTTTGTGCAACCATATTTGCATCATTAACAGCGTTGCTTTGCACGACCACAGGTTGCTGTACAGTTCTACTCTTTTGTTGAGTTCTGATGTTATTACTTAGTAATTCTGATGTTACATACCGTAACTTATTTTGACACTTAAAATTCAGTAATTCCTATCTCACCAATCATTCTGATATCATCAGTTATAAATCATTTTGGTGTCATCAATGATAACAGTATATATCAACAAGTCTGATATAGTAATTTTGATAACATGACAGTGCTTCACACTAAAAACAAAAATAAAAAAGAAATACCTAGGTATCATCATAAAATTGGCAAAGATAGTGTCAGATCGGCTCCAGCATAAAAAAATACTAACAGAATGATCAACATATAAGGTTTTTAGAAGTTACCAAATGAATATAGTAAGCAACTTGTCATATTAATGATATAGGACTACAACTTAAACTGTATATACCTTGTAACACATAATTCAGCTTTGTCCACTCTGTCTAGTCATTCACTTCTTGGTCCCAGTTGTAAATTTATTAAAATCACTTTGTTCTACAACCATTGTATTTTAATAGGACCTGTGACTTTTCCTGACATGTCCGTTTAGTAAATACTTTTGTTACCTGTGAAATAAATTCCGGAACATCTTCTCTTATATCTCTGTGTTGTGCTGTTCCACTGTTATTCCTCCTAGAAATGTTTTTCTGAATCTGTCAGATGGGTTTTACCATTCCAGTTTTCAAAGTGGTGTTTCCCTGCACACAGTGAATGTCAGAACTGATTGGACAATGCTAAATTTAGCAGCCCCCCATCATTTGGTAACACCCATCTGACAGATCCAGTATTTAATTTTTTAGGAGGAATAAGAAAAGAACCACACAACATAAAGACTTAAAGAAAGATGATCCATAATTATTAGAAAGTGGTAAAACCGACTTTTTTGTTCACCCTTCAGCATTGTTCATACAATGAAGAAGGGTATACTATCAATCCGACGCCTAGTGTTCAAGTTCCCTAAGTGGAATCAATGTAAAAGTAAAAAAAAAAAATAAAAAAAAAGTGTTTCAAAGTATAAAAGAATAAAAAATTCAAATCACCCCCTTTTTAAATTTTACAAATAATAAAAAAATAATATAAAAGGTACATGTATGGTATTGCCGCGTCCGTAAAAGTCTGATCTATTAAAATATAACATCATTTATCCCATACGCTGATAAAATTCCAAACACCAAAACTGTGTTTTTTAATCATTTTAAATCCCCTAAAAATTGGAATAAAAAATAATCAAAAAGTTGCATTTATCCCAAAATGATAGCAATAAATAGTACAATAGTGCAAAAAAACCACACCTTCACTCAGGTTCAAAAGTGAAAGTACATAAAAGTTATTGGTCCCAGAAACAGAACCATAAGAAAATATAAAATGTTTGGATTTTTTTACAATACTAAAACACGAAGAGAACTTTACATATTTGGTATTTTCAGAACCTGTATAGCATACAAATAACGTATCATTTATACCAAAGAGTGAATGCAACGAAAACAAAACCCCCCACAAACATGGTGCAAGTAAGTTTTTTTCCGTCCCACTTAGAATTTTTCGGTAGGGTCCCAGTATATTCTAGGGTACGGTCCATTACACCATTAGAAAGTATGTCTATCCCGCAAAAACAAAAGTCCTCACATATCTATGTAGGAGGGAAAATAAAAAAGTCAGGAATGACCAAAGGTCCTTTTAAGTGCATGATATGCTACAGAGGTAAAGCTGTATGGTGACCTACCAGCAAATAGCGACATGACTATATCCATATCACCATTAGCAAACTGTAAGGTGCAGTGGTGATCATTTTCCTCACCTGCTGGAGCTGTGTATAGTGTAGTGTTTTTAGTTTCATCAATTATACTGTAGTAATCGTGACATCATCACTTATATTATAACTTTAATTATTATTTGGTATTTTTGACGTATTCTCTTCAAACCAGTTTAGATGTAATAAGTAGGTATTGTGGCGTCATTACTTATCACTATTGTTCTTTTTTCTCAACGACCTGACATTGGGAGTGTAGTTGCATTGTATAAGAATTGTCCCATTGCATTGTACACTTGTTAAAGCAACCATATAACCTGTGAAAAATTTCATGCACAGTTCTCATGCTAATTAATAGGAGAAATACATGTGACTGAGACTGTATCGTCATGCACATTGAAATGCACTGAAGTTGCACATGGGTGCAGTCTTGAATGCAGCAACCATTGTTCTCTTTATTGCATAGAACTAAGCGGACACTGCAATGACATAATAAAAATCACTATGTAGTCTTACCCTAAATAAACTTTTAGCATTGAAATATTACAATACAAATAAAAAAACAATAATGAAAAACATGTCCATAATATAACAACACAATTCAGAAGGGTTGGGAAAAAGTTATGAGGATGGTTGTTTCTCCAAATCTTCTAACGACATGATCTGGTTGCGCAGCCTTTATGAGACCTCTGAGGATTTGTGAGTTTGTTGTCACAGTTCTGTTGTGCACCAGGGAGTCAACATTATTTAGCAAACACAATATTCAAAATGTATTAATGTCATTACATCAGCCGATTGCTATTAAACTAATACTTCCATTGTTTCTATTTGGAATGGTATGTTCTTTGGTATTATTTGTCAGGGTCGTTTTAGCTTTTCAAAACTGAATTAGATTATATTCTAAGCAAATTCACAGCTAGGCTTTCTCTTACCTGGGGTGAAGATTTGATGTTTCTTCTCAGCATTCTACTTTTAAAGTAGATCTCGTTGTGGTGTGCTTTGTGGTTACCATGACAGCTAGAAGCCTAATAAAGGTGTCCATGCCTCAAACAAGAAGTAGTAGAACTGCCATCTTAGTACACCCTTCTGCATTAGCTATATAATGCAGAAGTATGTACAAGTGATTGAGCACTCTAGTGGTAAAATACCCTAAAGGAACTATAAGTGCAAATGTAAAAAAAAAAAGTTGTACAATTAAAAAAATTTCAAGTTTAAAACACCCCCTTTTTCTGAGAAATCAAATACTCAAACCCCTGAATTGAGCCACCTATGTTTATAAGACACCAAACTAGACAACCTAATTTTATCAGTGCCCAGACTACAAACTCGAAATATAAATTAGCAAAACACAGAAGACAAGAGAGTATATAGTTCAAAGATTACAAATACAACTTTATTGGTAGCATACATAAAAAGAATTATCATAAAAACAGGCATGTCAAGAGATCCAAATAGCTGCAGACATACGTTAATCCACACTATGCACAGTATAGCCAGATGTAAATTCATATAGGATACTCCAAACACTATTTCTATAGGTCAGAGGTCTCACATGTCAATGAGTATTAATGTTAGAAGTAGTATACATAGTACCCAAATATAGGATGATCCACAGTAGGTTAACACTCATAAACATATGAATATACCTCACAGGTAGAGGAGATCCCAGCATATAGGGGATAACAGCCCGCGCCCCAACGCGCGTTTTGCGTTTGCTTCTTCAGAGGGTATTGCATTAAGGTATCCAAACTGCTTAAATATCTCTGGCCATATGGGCATCAGCTGTGGCGCAAATGCGGCGCATGCGCCGTGTTCGGAGGGAGGCGGCTATCCGTGCCCCACTTCCGGCTGTCATGTGCAAGTGCGTGTGCGCGGATGAAAAGAACATCCGGACCTGCGCCTCACACATCAAGATGCCGGAGCGGGAGCTGGTGCCAGGATCCCCACACAGAGCATGCGCACGATGCGCTCGCGGTGTTTTACATGCATGGCGGTCGTTCTAATTCGTCTTGAGTGAGTGAAGTGCGCCAATGAACCCATACAATATAAAAGAGTAAGAACTTCACAAGACCGATTGAGTGTTATATACTATTCAAGTCCTGCTGTACATGAATATTGTCATTGCCACAAATCTCAAACCAAGAAATGCTAGTGATGCATAAATACATACATAACGTATTCATCTAAACATAGTATAAATAACAAGAATTCTATATGATACAATACCATCACCATAAGCTCCAAAAGTCATAACGCTGATACAATACAGCAATATGAAACTGTATATATTAAATATAACAACATATCCAATATTATGCAGAGTATAAAGTACAGATGGTGCAAATCAGGTATTATTGCTGTATATCAAGGGATTCACATTCGATAAATAGATGCAGATGAACCAGTGTGTTATCTGAAGATAAATAAGCAGAAAAATATAAATGAAAAACAACCAGATAAAAATGTACGATCCAAACACAGTAATTGCACTCTGATCTGGTACCTTTCCAGTTCCTCTTTTACAGCTACCATAGGAGAAGGGCCAATCTCTATTTAAGAGCACTACAAGGTGACCAGATGATATTCTAAAACCTATGTATGTATTTACATACAGCAGTGACAAGTACTGAAACTGTAGCTGCACACCCCGACCCTCACCAAAGTTGCCAGAAATCCAACCAGAAGCACCCCCCCCCACAGTCAGTAGTAAATACTGCTCAGCTCATAGTAACTACCTACCTACCTACCTACCTACCTACCTACCTACCTACCTACCTACCTTTTTTGCATACAGTACTTGTTATTTTGATTATTATATGCTGAAAACTAAAAATATTGATCATGCCAGTGTGATATAAGCTGGTGCATATGTGTGCTTATTTACATGGTTGGTATATTGAAGGTTTGCCAACACAACTTCTCATACATGGAAAGAAGATAAGTTTTGATGTTTGGTCTTCTTTCAATTTCTTGTAGGCAAGGTTTCCCTTCACAGAAACATTTAAGAGGCTTCATAGCACCCTTGGGGATTTTACTCTGCAGTACATACAGTATGCCCTAGGATATCACATCTGTATTGGTTACAGGGGGCCTATATTTTATTCCATGTTCACAACATGACCGCCATCTTGATAGCCGCCATGTTGGATCAAGGGCAAGTTTTTCCAATGATCAAGAAGACCAGAATTGTCTCAGAAATTGATTGCTGCAATCAGATTTGCAGTATCCCTTGTGGTTCAAAAGTTATCAACGCAGATAGTTGTAACAACAGCTTTTGGATGTGTTCAATGTGTTGTCCCTGGTGCTGAACACAGAGGTGAAGGAGCTGAATCCAATCGATATGAACCTACATGAAAACTGTCGGTGTTGATAATTTTTGAACCACAAGAGATATTGCAAATCTGATTGTTGCAATTGATTTCTTTTGAAATTGAAAGTGAGTAGAAAGTAAGTTCTTCTGCGACAAAAGCAGAATGGCTTTCAAGTGACACGTAAATCTTGCTATCTATCATCTAGCTCTGCAGTTGGGAAATAATTTATCTTAAGTTTCCTTTACTCGCTGAGTGGGTGCAACAGGTGGGATTTACATCCTTAAATCCAGGGATCAGGCGGGATTATCACTTTCGCATCCCAAGGCTGCAGCAAGGAGGGGAAGGTCTGACATGAAGCCTTCCAATATATATTAGAGCCAAAGGTCTTGATTGTCGTTGGCCATAAATATAAAGTACATTCAGTGTTGGGTAGAAGTTTAATGTGTCTTTCTACAGATGAAGTCTATATAGAGAAAATATTCAAAAGTAATACTTTTACATGCTATAGTTCGCAAACTCCATCTCTAAAACTGGTGTTTATCTGATTTGTTACAAATGGTAGCTCTGATTTCCAAAATCATTTGTTGATGATAAACAACAAAAACAAATGACAAATTACTCCTGTTTGTTGGTTCTGTGCAAATTGATTAAAACTTTTAAAGGGGTTTTGCCACGATATAATGTTGACGTGGGATCCTCCAAAATGAGTATTTAATCACTTTTCTAAATATATGTGATTAACAAAAAGTGAAGCCTCTGAGAGCTACAGCCTTCCTTACATGCCCTTAGTTACTTAAAAGTTAACATTCGACACAACCAGCAGCTGACAGGAGCTGATCTGGCCGCGCTTGCATGGTCTGCACTTCTTATCTGATGACAAGGAACATGAACGAGCTGGCAAGGGACTGTGGAGAAAAAGCAGTGAATCAGCCCTGTGTCTTTTGTATATAGAATCCACTGGTTGTAATGTAATTATTTCAGTGAACATTGCACAAGCTCCCTGCTTCCTGGCTGTATACTCAGCCCCGCTCTCTATCCAACTGTGAGGGTGTGCTTTGTTTATAGTCTCTTCTGAGCAGATTAAGAGGTAAGGAAGTCACTTCTTGGCAAAACACCTTTAAACATTTTTAAAGAAAGGCCCCTTCCTTGCATGTTAGATTCACACATTCTTTACACATTTGACTGTACAACATGAAGCCAACATATTGAGTTGTTGTGCAGCCTTCACAACAACAGACTGTTTCTTGTGTATTGCAATAATATAGTTGCCATTGGGAATTTCAAAGCTCCACACAGCCAAAGCATCAGGACCCCCACCCCCATTAGCAGTTCCTATCTTCCACCGTATCACACTCTCTGAAATTAAGAACTCTACTGTGGCCCTGAAATTATTTATCAAAACCCACTTAGTGGACAAATGCACCTGTGGGTAGCAATAGGCCCCTCTTTTAGATTTGATTCAAGCTTCTGACAGCAATGCTACCCATATAATGATATATTTAAACAAGGTTTTTATTATATGCACAATTTATATTAAAAATGTTGTTGTTTTTTTTATATCTTTTGTGACTGATCACATAAAAGAATCTTGAACGATTTTAAATGCCTAATGCATTGAGTCTGCATTGAGTCTGAAATGTGTTAGCGATAATATGGATATTTAACAAGATGAGATCTGCTGCACTTGTAATTGAAGTTTGAATTAAATAAAAGCTATCAGGATGTTTTAAACATGTCTTAGGCCGGTCTTGTACTCTCTGCTGCATTGAGTTAAGCTATGTTCAAACTTTGATTTACCCTGTGTTCAAGGAGGTATTCCCAATGTATTCCCTAAATTTATCCATAGGAAAAAATAATAATAATAATCTTTATTTATATAGCGCCAACGTATTCCGCAGCACTTTACAATTTGGAGGGTATAGGTACAGACAAAAGACATACATTGCACAATGAAAAGCTACTTACAGATGAGACACAAGGTGTGAGGGCCCTGCTCGCAAGAGCTTACAATCTATTAGGGCGTAGGGTGATATGAAGGGTCAGAAGTGCTAGGTTTACAATGGTCCAACCATGTGACATAACTATGGGATGGTTTATATAGAATTCGGCTGAGCCTGCCACCCTGACAGTACATCTATATACAGATAAGTGCCGAATTGTAGAGAGTGACAGAAATGTGTGCACTAGAGAGTGGGGGAGGGGGCTTAGCAATTAAGGATTCTGGTAGGCCAGGCTGAGAAAATGTATTCTCAGGGCCCTCTTAAAACTATGAGGGTTGTGAGTGTACCTGATCACTCGCGGTAGCCTGTTCCAGAGATAGGCCCGACTTTTCTTCCTGTACTACAAACCTTATTCAGGGGTTGCTAGCATAGTAAAAAAAACACCATGGGCCAAATGTATTAAAACTGTATAGGTCTAAGATTCATTTTGTTGCCCATAGCAACTAATCAGAGCGCCCCTTTCATTTTTCCAGAGCACTATATGAAATGAAAGGGGCACTCTGATTGGTTACTATGATCAACAAAGTGAATTTTAGACCTAGACAGTTTACATACATGTGGCCCCATGTGTGAACAGAGCCTAACTAAATAACATTAAAATGAGCTATAAACAATACTACTGAAAGGTAAAAGTATTACTGTTATTCCAGCAATAACACAACATGTACATTTACAGATTTAGATAATTAACCTTTAAGAATAAACAAGATGCCTTGAAGCATTGATTCACAAATTCTATTATTAGTCCTCATCAACCGGCTTTTTACAATCCCGAAATAAGTAGGTATACAAACATTGGCACAGAAGGATTGATCATTATCTCAGGAGGACCTACAAAAATCACACTGATTAGCTCATTTGTTAAGTACAAAGGAGATTATTAGACTCACAGTACAACTGAAGCTGAATTTATCTCACATCCCAGATCTTCTCTGAACCAGTTAGTTGATAACATTAGTAAAACCGCCACTGTTGTAACACCGCATATGGCTTGATATATGATGTGGTAAATCAGCAGCACTTAATTATTGAGCTTTTATCAATAGAAATATAATACCTTGTACAGCTGGTGATCAATAAACTGTTATTTAAGCTAGATTCATTATGATACTTTTTGAAATGTGTCTGTCTCAAAGCTTATTTTGTATAATAACTACTTTCCCCAATGAAAACCAACGAGAGAACCAGACAATGACTACAGACGACAGACGGGCTCTAATTTGATTTGCTTGCATCTGATCAATAATTTTACATTTCATTCAATCTATACAGATTTCAGTAGCTTGTCTGATAGCAACTTTTGGAAATGGCCAAGGCCAAGTGAGTTCCGTGAAGTCTCTCAGAACTCTGAGGGCATTGAGGCCTCTACGAGCCTTGTCCAGATTTGAAGGAATGAGGGTAAGGGTAAAATTCACCAAAGTTCTATGTATGTTTCTAATCAGTTTTACCTTTACAGGAAAATAACCTTTTCTTCTTTCTTATTGTGGTTAAGAAGCTGCAGTATAATTAGAAATACAGAACTCTCTTCAATGTCTGCAGTCTAAGACTGCAATTCTGTCTAATGGGTTCACTTTGGGGCATTCTCATAGTCTCAGGATCAACGTCAAAATATAAGCACATTGAAAAGATTCTGAATCTCTACAGACTGCAGTCTCTTCCCAATCTTTAACAACATTTGCTTTTTGTAGGTCCAAAGTTCCTCTTCGCCAGCATTAATGTAACAATGGAGATGACCAAAGTGAGTTAACAGCTTGGATTCTGCTTTGTGTCTCCATTCAGGTGTCTTTAATAAGCCTCATAGCAACTGCACTGGGATTCTCCGAATTTGGTCCTATTAAATCTCTTAGGACCCTCAGAGCTTTGAGACCGTTAAGGGCTTTATCACGGTTTGAAGGGATGAGGGTAAGATTACAACAGCAACCTGGGGTCCATTTGAACCAAAAGCATGTCAAGGACCCCATTTTATTTGAACTTTTTGTGAGTAGATCTGTATACGATAATGGCTGGAACCATTTGGTATACAGTAGTTTCTTCTATTTTGATACATTTGTTTCATCTCTGTATAGGGATTATGAGGTCAAAAGGGGAAAATTCCATTACAAAGAATGAAACAAATAGCAAAAAGATTTCAGATGAGGGTACATCATCGATCAAACAATGCAATGAGTTACTGGCAATGGAACTTAAAATTTACAGCCCATTTCAAAATTTGTGGAGTATTCAACCAATTGTTTTAAGTTCTAAACCCATGAATACATTCATTGCAAATACTTTCTTCTGAAATACTTATTTTTTTTTTTTTTTTTTTTTTTTTGTGGAATGCCAATTATGTTTTGTGGTCTGCATGCTCCTCCTTATTAATCATTTCTGTTTGTCAAATTGTTGCTTTTTTCACATTACAAAAACTCACTCACTTGCATGCCATTTCCATGTATTTGTCAAAATACTCTTTACACGCCTGTTATCGTTGATGGATATGTCATGATTACCAATCGTAAGTCACACTTAGCTATTCATCTGTACTCATCTGACACAAAATAATGAGCAACAAGTCAAGTTTGTGCATACTTTATGTGTATTATTACTAAGCCACACAATTCTGAAGAACGTTTTAAATATTGTCTTCCGAAAATGTAATAATTGCTGTTTGGGCAATATCTGAACGTAGAGGGGTTGTTAAGGATTAGAAAAAGGGATGTGCTTGTTTCCGGAGATACCCACACTCTTGCTCATGGATCATGTCTGATATTGCAGATTATCCCCATGTAGGTAAATAGGGCTGAACCTTAGTCCCAGATATAACTCATGGATGAGTCTAGTGTTGTTTTCAGGGAGACAAAATTATTTGTAACCCAGGTGTGGTGCATATTGTGAGATTTTGAAAGAGGTCAAATCGTATCTCTCTCCCATGTTCCCACAACTAATATCTTATGTTGTGTTACATGAGTCACTATTTTATTTAACATTTATTGATGATAATAAAAAAAAAACAATGGTGACAACAACAACATTAATAGTGATAATCAATATATTTAATTGCATCAGATTGGTAGGACAAAGAATTTGACATTTCCTGTAACCTTACGTAATGCTGTTGGCTCACTTCTGCTAATAGGCATTATTATTCCAATAATCAGAGAGTTTCTTTTTATAGGGGTTGTCCATTAACAAATACTCTGTGGTTGGGAGGCATCAAAGATAGAAAAAAATCTAACTCACCTGTGAAGTCTCAACTCTTCCTGGTGCTCTGCATTGATGACATCACATTCATCTCATAAAGCTGCAGCCAATCACTGACCTCAGCAGTCTCTTCCTGCATAAACCACACATGCTGAGCCCAATGACTGGCTTTCATTCCACATGACCATTGAACCTAACAGGACCAGCGTTAGCCCTGGAGCAGCAACCTTATAGGTTAGTTAGGACTTTTTTTTCTACTTTCACCCTTCCTGAGCAACAGACACGTATTTTTAAATAATGGACAACCCCTTTAAGTTCAGATTCACATCTCCATTGGAGGTTCTGTTCAAAGCTTTCATTGCAGAGGCGGTGCTACATTATGGACACCGACGGAACTCGGACCACACTGACGACAATATCCTGTCAAGTTTGTGTTAGGTGTCTGTCACTTTAAAGGAAAAAATAAAGCAGGGTGCTGTGCCATTTTTCTGTCTTTTTGTCATAATCTGCAAATTAGGCTCCAAATGGAACCTCTGAGGAAGGTGTAAACCTATCCTAAACAAGAGGCAAGATGAAACAACAAAATCAGCTCACCCAAGTCCATTCAAACACATAGTGAAGGAAATAATTATTTAATTCCTTGCTGATTTTGTAAGTTTGCCCACTGACAAAGACATGGGCAGTCTATAATTTTAAGGGTAGGTTAATTTCTTCTTTTTGAGCCACTCCTTTGTTGCCTTGGCTGTATGTTTTGGGTCATTGTCTTGCTGGAAGACCCAGCCATGACCCATTTTTAATGTCCCGGAGGAGAGAAGGTGGTTATCATTCAGGATTTTACGGTATATGGCTCCATCCATTCTCCCATTGATGCGGTGAATTAGTCATGTGTCCTTAGCAGAGAAACACCCCAAAAACTGTGTTCTTTGGGTAATATGCAGCATTTCTCTTCCTCGATAAACGACGAGTTGAGTTAGTGCCAAAGAGCTCAATTTTTGGCCTCACCTGACCACAGCACCTTCTCCCAATCACTCACAGAATCATCCAGGTGTTAATTGGCAAACTTCAGAATGGCTTGCACATGTGCCTTCTTGAGCAGGGGGACCTTGCGGGCACTACAGGATTTTAAACCATTACGGCATAATGTGTTACCAATGGTTTTCTTGGTGACTGTGGTCCCGACATTATCAAGTTCCCCCCATGTAGTTTTAGGCTGATCTCTCACCTTCCTCATGATCAAGGATACCTGACGAGGTGAGATTTTGCATGGTGCCCCAGAATGATGCTGATTGACAGTCATTTTGTATTACTTCCATTTTCTTACTATTACACCAACAATTGTCTCCATCTCACCCAGCGTCTTACTTATGGTTTTGTAGCCCATTCCATCTTTGTGCAGGTTTATGATCTTGTCCCTAACATCCTTAGAAAGCTCTTTGGTCTTGCCCATGTTGTAGAGGTTAGAGTCTGACTGATTATCTGAGTCTGTGGACAGGAGTCTTTTATAAAAGTGACTACTTACGACAGTTGTCTTTAATTGCAGGTAACGAGTTGATTAGGAGCGTCTAACTGGTCTGTAGCAGCCAGAACTCCTATTGGTTGGTGGAGGGTCAAATACTTATTTCTCTCAGTGAAATGCAAATAAATGTATATAATTTATACAACGTGATTTTCTGGATTTTATTTTTGATATTCTATCTCTCAATGTTAAAATTAACCTACCCTTAAAATTATAGACTGTTCATGTCTTTGTCAGTTGGCAAACTTATACAATAAGCAAGGGATCAAATAATTATTTCCTTCACTGTAGTTTCCATAATAAAGGCGGTGCACGAAACACCAAGGATATGATCAATTATCCCATTTGAAAAAAAGGAGAGAGACATAGTATTTTGTTGACCCAGCAATCAAAAATATAAAGAACGATGCAATATATAAAAAGTCCCAAATGCTATTAAATAAAATACATTTAATAAGTCCATAAATATGCAATACTATATATGCATAAGACACAAAAAATAAATGCAATATTGTCATTGTCCCCTTACCAGCACAAAAGCTTGTGGGTAATTGCTTAAGCATTTTGAATCGAAGTTTCCTTGGACCTATGCTATGCTATATTACATTGAATTTTGTGTCCTAGGTGTATGCAGTATTGCATGTTTATGGACTTTTTATTTAATAAAATTTTTGACTTTTTGTACATTGCATCATGCTTTATATTTTTGAGTGCTGGATCGACACAATGCTGTATTTCTTTCTTGTTAACCTAAGCAAAAGGGTTTCCATATGGAGATTAAGGGCGGCATGTATGAAGGAATGCACAACGAAGTTCAATTTCTCATCTTTTTTCCAGTGTATAATGCGCCTGATGTATAAAAGTGGTTTTTGTGCGCTCATAAATGATGTGTAAAGTTTGACGTGCCTCGCCTCTGTCTTAGGTGCATTTTGGAACTTAGGCGCATAAGTAATGCGCCTAACATGTATTGAGGTTATAGACAGGCTGGAAATAAGAGAAGTCATCAGAATAGAATGTCAGTGACTAGAAACTATGATACTGATTCTGCCTGGAGGACTACAGGTCCCAGCAATACCTGTGCTGTGCTGGCTCTTGCCGTATGTAGAATAAAGGGTGAGAGCAGCAAAAATAAAATTCAAATTTAATGTAATAAAAATTTAAAATATAAAAATCAGAACAACATAATCAGCGGGTTATTTAATATAACATTCGTTTTAGATCCTATAAATTTTAAATACATTTTATAGAAGATATTTCTATATAGGGATATTATATATTTTTATATTATTTTTATATGATCCCATTTTCATTAAATTTAAATAATTACATTTTATACAGTTTGATAATTATGATAATTTACTTTTTATTATTGTACTGGTGTAACTTGAGAAATATTGGACATTCTTGCACCTTACAACAAATCTAACTTCCCTTTGACTCCTCAGGCTCAGGCAGACCACATTGAAATAGGTCTGTCTGTCCGAGCAGTAATGCGCCTAGTTTTGCCGAACCACATTCGTATATGTGTCTAATCTTATGAATGTGGTGTGACACACCTCCAGAACGCACCCAGAACGCCCCTTCATGTTAGGCGCATTCGAAAGTCTTACGAACAATACGCCTACCACATTCATTAGGTGCATTAGATATCGTAGCTGGCTCAGTTAGGGGCATTGCACGCCAGAAAAAGGGTGAAAAACCCTTTCATACATGTCGCTCTAAATGTAGACATCTGTGGATCTTTTCATCCTAGTCTATGCTAGTAATGCAAACAGGCTCGTCAGCTTTGGGGCTATTTTGGTTCCCTGTGGCTATGATATCAGTTCCTTTTTGGGAAAGACCATTCTGTGTTCACAAAAGGTGACCCAATTTTCGAACTTATTTTTTTTAATTTATTTTCTGCATTCAATGTTTCTAGAAGATTTGACTTTTTAGTTTACAAATCTAAAAGTTGCTAGGCTACTGTCGGCAACTCTTGCATCAATCTTTGTTCATGCAAATGTAGATTGGTTTCTGTAACATAGGAAAAATAATCTACATTTTTTCATGAAAGAGTGCCACCGTTGTGCATGCTTTGTACCTGGCATTGCAACTCAGCCCCATTCACTTGAAAACATTGTGCGAATACAGCCTTGAGCTTTTATGAACTTGAGTGACTGAGTTATGTGCTCCAGTAAAATTAGTTAGCATCTCTAATTAAAGACACTGGTTATAGAAGCAAAAAATAATTCCAGGCTCTGTTACATTATTATTTGCTACCTTTTAGTAGGCAAAGCTTTGTGGTAAAAATTCTAACCCATATTTTATAGGAATTATAACATAGAACAGAGATTCCTATTCATTTTTACCATTGGGGGTCCCCTGAATTTTTACATAAAGCTCAGCAGCCCCTTCTCATAGCACACCCCTCAAAGAATCCTGCTGTGTTGAACAAGCAAATTATCCACAACGTGCAGTCAACAGTGCTGGGCCAAGATTATTTCACTGCTCTACTTGCCTTTAAGCAAGTTTGTCATCCCTATTGTAGTAGTGGCAATTCTAGCTGGTACTATCATCCAGGGAATCCTTGAGCAGGTGCCAAAGGAAGTGTGATATAGATAATTGCCTGTCACTTCTATGATTCACTAAAATACCTTTCTGTACTTTTATACACCTTGACAACATACTAGAAATACACCGACTCCAGTAGTTTAATCTACATTGATCTTTAACTATTTAAGATGCATTGAAAACAGTTCCAGAAAAGTATGGCTTGTGACAGTCATGCTGGCAAATAAGCCTTGCTCCAAGCATATGTTAAAAGCCTATTAATGCACTTGGCTGTGTGCCCTGATTCTTCCGCTGCAGTAAACAACAATTAGCAATATTTGTAATTAGGTATTGTTAGAGGGAAGTTTATTTTCTCTAATTTCCTTTCAGTTTGAACATTTTTTGTTCTGCTTAATTTGAATAATGGCACACACACCAGAATGAATAGATCCTATGCAAGGAACGAGTATGCAGCTTCTTGCACATAATCTCACCAGTAATTACATTTCTAGCCTGGCCAGCACAAGGATTGGTTATGATACAACAATTTACATTTTATTGCAAGTCGTGGTGACATGTTCCAATTAGACTGTAATATTGCAGTGCTTGGATGGGGAGCTAAATAATACAGAAATAAGTAATTCCACACATTAAGTTGTGTCTGACTCTCTCCAAAATTGCTGTAGTCACCAGCTGTGTAGAGGAGAAACTGGGAGCTCCGGTGCCTCAGGTTTGGACTGGCTCACCAGGGAGTCGGTGAAACCCCCGGTGGGCCCTGATTTCCATAGGCGGCAGGTCCAGGCAGCACGTCGGTGTACAGGCCAGGACCCGCCGAATCTTCTCAATGGCGGAACAGAGAGCAGATAGTTACTGACTCTCTGCACCATACACGAAGTAGTCCTGTGAGCCTCGTTCAAAATTCCTTCTTTTCATTAACATTTTATGACCTAGACTAGTAGTGGTTAATCTAGTGTGTTATTGGTGTCATATTTTGACATAAGTTTGAGTATAATACAAGCTATTGCTCTCCATTATAGTCAGTGAGAGATTAAAAAAATACTTTATCAATTTCTTTAGATTTCTGGTGCACTTTGCACCAAGAAACTGGTATACATGCTTTACACTACATTTACTTTATGTTTTAAACAGTTTTTATACACTTCTGCACTTCATCCGTCAACTAGGACAACTAGTAATGTTAAATACAAGTGTTCTAGATTTATCATGCCACTTGAGCCACTGTAATAAATCTGGTTGCTTTTTTAGACTGATTAGACTGAGTTTACACTCTTCAAGTATTAGACAATATTAGTCACCCTCCACTGCAAGGAGGACATATGGGACCTGTAATCATGCCTTAATAATTTGGGCAGATTCCTTGTTCTGTACACAGAAGAGGTGTGCTAGGGGCTGCAGACTTATGACATCGGGGTATGCATGGCCCCAGGAGTCCCCCATTAATCTATAATATGCAGAAATACCTGTAAGCATGGTAGTCTTTTCTTAGTGCCATAAATTGCTTTAAAAGGTAAAGCAGTGTGTGAGCATACACATTCCCATGATTGGGATGCTTTAAAATAAATTATTAAGGCAGGGGTATGTAGAGCTACATAATAAAATAGGATGGGCCCCCACCACCTAATAACATGGAAATTAAACAACAGCTTAAGTTTCGATAATTAAAGGTATGGATAACAGATATATCACAGAACCCACATAACAATGCTATATAGCATACAGCAACTTTTTATTGCTTGCAATAAGGTATATGTTCTTACATCTGAGTGGGTCACAGAGTGTCACCATAAAAACTTCACATTTATTACAGTGGGTCACAAAAGTATTCATACCCCTTCAAAGGTTCCTTAAATATTTAAATGTTACAGCCACAAATTTTATTTATATTTTATCGATATTTTATGTGATAGATCAAGACAAAGTGGGGTGTACATATGTATTCAACCTCCTTGCGTCAATAATTTGTAGGACCACCTTTAGCTGCAATGACAGCTGCAGTCTGTTGGGGGATGTCTCTACCAGCGTTGCACATCTAGAGGCGGGAATTTTTGTCCTTTCTTCCTTGAAAAATAGCTCCATCTATGGTCAGATTGGTTGGCGAGCATTTGTGAACAGCAATTTTCAAGTCGTGCCACAGATTATTCAAGGGATTTCAGTCTGCACTGTCACTGTCATTTTTAACACATGAATATGCTTTGATTTAAACCATTCCATTATAGCTGTGGCTGTATGTTTAGGGTCATTGTCCTGCTGGAAGGTGAGCCTCTGCCCCAGTCTCAAATCTTTTGCAGCCCCTAACAGGTTTTTCTCCAGGAATGTCCTGTATTTACCTCCATCCATCTTCCATCAATTCTGAACAGCTTTCCAGTCCCTGCAGAAGCAAAGCCTCACCACGGCATGATGCTGCCACCACCATGCTTCACAGTGGGGATGGTGTATTCAGGGTGATGTGCAGTGTTGGCTTTCCTCCACACATAGGGTGACATGTATGAATTTTGGCATTTAAATAACTTATAATAGTGTAGCATGTGCTTGATTTATGAACACGCTCTACTGCGGATCATAAATCAGGTGCATTCTAGTGCTAATACGACATTTCTTGCTCAGGTATACCATTTTGAAAGTGGTCTACCTGTTCCAGCAGTACTACGCCTGGAATTGCCGTAACGAAGCTATAAATCTATAGCTTTGTACGGTTCTAGTGCACCTCACCTCCCTCACGGCCCAAGAAATCAGGCACATTACAAAGTGCCATGGGTGCTCTGTAATGCGCCTAATGCTGGCGTACAGGCTATGTAAAAATATAGCAAACTGGGCTGCGCCAGTTTTCAGGCTGAAAAGAGGCCAGACTTCTGGCCCAGCCCTGTTCATACATGTCCCCCATTGCGTTTGGCAATTAGGCCAAAATGTAAAATTTTGGTCTCATCTGACCAGAGCACCTTCTTCCACATATTTGCTGTTTCCACTATCTAGGTTTTTCAAGCTAAAAATGGGACTTCTTATGGCTTGTTTTCAAAAATGGCTTTTTTCTTGCCACTTTTCAATAAAGGCCAGATTTTGGAGTACACGACTAATAGTTGTCCTGAAGACAGATTCTCCCACCTGAGCTGTGGCTCTTTGCAGCTACTCCAGAGTGACCTAGGGCCTCTTGGCTGCTTCTTTAATTAGTGTTCTCATTGTCTGGGCTGTCAGTTTAGGTGTATAGCCATGTCTTGGTAGGATAGCAGTTGTGCCATACGCCTTCCATTTATGAATGATGGATTGAACAGTGCTCCATGAGATGTTCAGAGCTTGAGCTATTTTTTTTAAAACATGACCCTGCAAAAAATTGGAAAGACAAGTATCAGTTTCTTTACACTTCACAAATACTTGCTACTTTTTGTTGCTCTATCAATAGGACACACTTCAAGGCTTAGATTAGGGACATCTCTAATAGGGACAGGTTTTGGATGGGGTGGCCCTTATCGGGGTGGGTGTCTTGTGGGTTAGGCACTTAGGCACTGTAAGTTTTAAAGACAGAGTCAGAAGACAAAAAGGACTCCATAAAAAAGGGGCCCAGCCCTCCACTTAGTGTTGGGTGGATAAGGTTGTAAAAAATGTGAAATGAATGCCACAATACATTGTGGGTAGGAATGTTCTTTTCTTTTATGTGGTTTGCTATGTTGGCTCTTATTATGATATGTAGTTGCTGCAAATATAAACCATACAGGGTGTAAATATAGAACTGAGCTTTTAATAAAACTGCATATAAAATACCATTAAGTACCATAAACATATATAATGTATATAAAATATATGCCAAATGATGTAAAGAAAAATTGGAATGAAGGAAGTATGGAATGAAGGTCTTCAGTGCTATAGAAATGCTATAGAAAGGAATATGTCTTCAATGTTGTATTTCTTCCAGTGAAGAGATGGTGAAATGGTTAGACATGTCAGGCTGTGGGATAAAAAAACCTAGTATACCCTACTTAATCTGTAAAGCCCTGGCAGCCTAACCACGAAGCAACTACCCTTACAAAAGCGACCCTCTTTTGGAACCTCCCCCGCAATAATCAGGATGCCAGGCTTTACAGGTTAAATAGGGTAAGGTTTAATTTACCACACAGCCTGGCATGTTTAACCATTTATTTACTAGAATAATTATGGCATTGAAGACATCCTCCTTTGGTAACATCATTCCATTTTTACCTTATGTGATTTGCCATTATTTTATGTATTACATGCATTTATAATTTGTTGGTACTTTATGGTATTTTACTCATTGGGTCCATTATATATGTTTATGACACTTTATAGTTTTTTAAATGCAGTTTTATTGAAAGTTACGTTTATATTTAAACTCTATGGTTTATATCTAGGTTAATGCTGATGTACATTCAGTACTGGTGTTATTATCCTTTCTTGCTGTGTAGTACATGTAGTCTTTACACCTAGTATGTACCCTATCATGCACTTTTTCCATTAATTGTCAAGTGTGTATCATTACTGTTAAAGGGGTGTTCTCACTACAATAATTGGCTTTTAACATGTAAGGACAGATAGTGGAAGACTATTTTAAATACTTTACTTTGTTGATTTTTCTTTGGTCAGGAGATAAAGAAGATATTATCTTCTCTTAGAGCACACATGTTTCTCTGGTAACAACCATCTCTCTTCCCCACCTCTCCCTGCTCTCTCTTATCTTTCATTGCTCTAAGTTGCTGTTAGTCCTTCACTCCGTTCTTCGTTGAGTCACCACCTGCAGAGTCTCATCTCTAGTAATGGACTTTGAAAGTTTCACATTTAGCTAAGTAACCACTCTTTAGAGCCCTGCAGCCTGAGTACTACACTTTATAAATCTCTTGCACATGTTGTTAGCGTAACAAGGATAGCTAGGAACAGCAGAGCTGATGTGTCAATCACTGCTATAGACTGGCCCACAGCTTAAACAGCATGTGTATTTCTAAAGTTGTCTGTGAAACTGCATGGTGAGAAACCCCTTTTATAGGATCTTATTTTTATTTGTTTTGAACTTTAAGGTACATTTAATAAATGTTATGTTTCATAGTGACACTCTGATTATCCTTTCTTATTTTGATACTAAGGTACTGTTGTTGAGTTTGTGAGACTCAATACGTTTTTGTGTAATCTGAGTGGGCCCACTTAACCTCTTGGCCCCATAGCACCTGCTTCAGCTGCTACAGCTATAGTAACGCCTATGTGATTAGGGGTGCTAGAAATATTTCATGAAACTCTGATCTAAGTAGTCATTATATAAATTATAATGTAATTTCCATTTGCTTAAGTAAAACTGGGACAGCTTGTTAAAAATCAAAATGACAGTTATGGGTAAACTATCCAGTTAGACCTCTTCATATTATCCTTTCTTTGATATATTGAGGACAGCACTGTTTTCAGTTGACATCAGTAAAGAAACTGTTCACTTTGTACAAAGATTAAAAAGAACGGCAATATTAAATTACATAAATGTACTTGTCCGCAGCCGTCATTTTGAATTATCCGTGATAGAACCTGACAACACATTTTTCTGTCTAGCAGAATGATCCTTTTACTGAAGAGTCAGATAAAGTTGATGGGGATTCTGGCTAATTATGATTTTCAGGATGACCCTGTAAATCAATACCACATGAGATAAGATTCTTGATTATGAGCCAGGATCTGCAGAAACAGAACTTCCATGTATGGTGATCTTTGTATCAAACGCATAACATCTAAACTTTATCTACAAAGATCTTTACGGGCTTCACGAAACCTTATGCACAGTCAGGAGCCTGTAGAAAGAAGAGTAAAAATAATGGATAGCCTTACTGAGGTCTATAAAAAAATAAAATAAAAAATAATCACCTCTCCTCCTGTTCTACAGCTCCCACCTTCAGGATAAAGCAGTCTGCTAGATGCTGCACCACCTTCACTTGTCTGCTCTGTGGTTCTCACTTTCTTCACTGCAAGGTGCACCTCAAGGTACCATAACACGTGGCTTAGACTACCTCCTACAGATTTCACTGCAGGGATCGGTAGCCTGAGGTCATAAGTTTTCCTTTTGTTAGTGAAAGTCTTAGGGCTGAATACATGACACTATATACAAAGTGGCTATCACATCAACACATTGCATTAGGTTAAGGAAAGCAAAAAAATAAAGATACTGTATAAGTTGGTATATGGAGTTTATAGAGGCCACCTTGCAGCTATGTATTCTGCACTTTTCTGAAGTATAGTTTATGCTTTGTAAACTAAACTAAGAAAAAGTAAGAAAAAATTACAGCTTCCATTGACCTAAAAGAAAATATAAAATTGTAACAAATTTGTGTACTCTGGCTAAAAGATATGAAAAGCATCCACTGATTGATCTGTCATTTTTTTTTTTCATAAACAAAATACCTTTGACCCCACTTCTCTCTAATGGGAACAAAATCCAATCTGTCCATTCCTTTTTCTCTCCAACAGCAGGGTTTCCTCCCATTAATATGAGATTTTCCAAAATTGTCTCCTTTGGCTCACTTTTATCCTCTTTATATATCGTATAGTAACAGCTAATTTAAAATGATTTAATCTTCCAGCTAAAAGCCATATTAAAGAACAGTGACCAGTGAGGCCACTGCAAGCTAATAAAAGTGTGATTGTTATACATTTATAAATCGTGATTATTTTCAACAGTTAAATACATGGGTCCTTCAAGATGCCAACAATGCCAATCATGAGAGGTTCCATTCAAAAGGGCATCCTCAAAGACAGTGTTATTAAAGTGCATGCAGTGATTGGCTGCCTAATAGCGCCCCTATTAATAATAACATTTGCTGTGCTGTTCTCTGTCCCTGCTAGGATGAGGTGATCCATAGAACTCCAGGTCCAGTTGTGAGGGGGAGCAATCCTCGTGGGCAGTATTATTGAAGTGCATGCAGGGATTGGCTGTCTAGTTGTAGCCCTCTACAGTGCAGGACAGTATACTTTTGCTATACTGCGCTCTGTCAGTGCCAGGATGAGGTGATCCATTAAACACCAGGTTAGGGTGGCTCTGTTTAATGCTTGTTACCGCTGTGTACTGCAAAGCACCCATAAAATGTTTCTCTCCTCTACACAGAAAATGTATTTGGCCTTGTGGACATTGTCCCCAGTTTCTTCTGCAGCTCAACTATAAGAAGAGCAGCTACTGCTCTAAATGACACGCCATACCAATGTATGGTATTACATGGATAGCTATGTTTGTGAATGGCTGGTATGCAACGTTACATAACCCCTGATGAGCAGCCTTTCCTAAGAGTTCAAAGCCCCCTTTCCCTTTTGGCGATGGGTTGGGCCCTTTGGGTTGTAGTTTACAGTAGGACAGGTTGTCTCTTCCAACAACAATATCCTGCAGTAAGGAGTTGTATACCATCAGTTTTAATTAATCTATTCCAATTGGGAAATATATGGGAAAGGCATAGTCAAGAATACTAGGCGTACAGTTGTCAGGTCCAGAGCACTATGTAAACTTCTCTAGAGTAAAAGCAATAAATTGTGATGCTAAAAAGGCAACAGTTATTGCTTTTTAAAAAGTCTTAATATCACATTTAACTATTATTTATCTAACCTTAATTTCACAATTGGCTATAGTTCCCTTAAAGTAACTCTTATTTGAATTTGAAACATATCCTATTCCAGTTGATGATTTAAAGCAGTTGTTAATTATAATTTAGAATGTCAAACTTGGTGGATTAGTGACTAAACTGGCAACATGATAGTGTTAAAGACTAAAGATATCATCAAAAAACTCATTGGGGTCAGAAGAAGGTTCTGAGTGATTCACATTGCGTCAGCCTACAGCCTGCAGGTTGTTGTTATGGAACTAGAAAAGTTATCATAGTATCAAAATAATAGTATATATTGTTTGTTTTATTATATATATTGTATATTTTGTTTGTTAAAGCTGTAGTTACATTTTTGTTTGTTTCAATTCAGTGAAACTTGGTCCCATAGCAAATTATACCACCAATGGTGAAAAATAATTTAAATAACTGGTATGGTCATTTGAGATAAGGGGCAAGCCATGCTGACGGATCTGTAATTTATCAACTTGTGAAAAAAAAAAAATTTACCTTCCAAAATTTCCCGGAGGATGAGAATCAACGGGTTTTATTTGAATTTTAGCTCTTGGCTTAATAGTGCAAGCCCTTTTACAGTTGAAAACCCGAAGTTTAATCAACTATATGAAAAAACACTTTAAGTTTTTCTCACTTTTTGCATGAAATAAGAATAACCCATCCCCGTTTTAGATCAATTAGGAAGCAAAATTATTTATATTTGCCAAATGCCGGAATAATGAGAGAGAGGATTTTTTAACACATTTTTATTACTTTCTACAAAGTCAAAAGTTTACATACATTTCATTAGTATTTGGTAGCATTGCCCTTAAACTGTATGACTTGGGTCAAACATTTTGGGTATTCTTCCACAAGCTCCTCACAATAGTTGGTAGGAATTTTGGTCCATTCCTCCTAACAGAACTGGTGTAACTGAGCCATATTTGTAGGTCGCCTTGCTCGGACCAGACTTATCAGCTTTGCCTATACATTTTCAATAGGATTGAGATCAGGGCTTTGTGATTGCCACTTCAAAACAGTGACTTGGTTATCCTTCAGCCACTTTGTAACCAGTTTGGCAGTAGCTTCGGGTCATTGTCCATTCGGAAGGACCATCTCCGCTGAAGTTTTAACTTCCTGGCTGATGTCTTGAGATGTTGCTTCAGTATTGCCACATAATCTTCTTTCCTCATGATGCCACCTATTTTGTGAAGTGCACCAGTCCCTCCTGCAGCAAAACAACTCCACAACATGATGCTGCCACCTATGTGTTTCACAGTTGGGATGGTGTTCCTAAGCTTCCAAGCTTCTCTCTTTTTCTTCCAAACGTAATGATGGTCATCATGGCCAAACAGTTACATTTTAGCTTTGTCAACCCACTGGACATGTCTCCAAAATGTAGGTCTTTGTTCTGTGCATTTGCAAACATTAATCTGGCTGTTATATGTTTCTTTTGGAATAATGACTTCTTCCTGGTAGAGTGGCCTTTCAGCTCACGTTGATACAGTACTCGTTTCAATGTGGATAATAATACAATCTTACCACCTTCTATCAGCATCTTCACAAGGTCTTTTGCTTTTGTTCTTGGGTTGATATGCACATGTCGGACCAAAGCAGGTTCATCTCTGAGACACAGAACCCGTCACCTTCCTGAGCGGTATGATGGCTGGACATTCCCATCTTGTTTGTACTTGAATATAATTGTTTGTACAGATGAACGAGGCACCTTCACGTATCTGGAAATTGCAGCCAAGGATGAACCAGACTTGTGCGGGACCACAATTCTCTTCCTGATATCTTGGCTGATTTCTTTAGACTTTCCCATGATATTACACACGGAAGCAGTGTGTTTCTGGTGTGCATTAAAAAATACATCCACAGGAGAGTCTCTAATTAACTCAGATGATGCCAAAGAAGCTTCCAAAGACATGACGTCACCATACGGGTTGTTCCAAGTTGTTTCAAGGCATAGTAATCCTAATGTATGTAAACTTTTAACTCTGCAGAAAGTAATGAAAATGCCTTAAAAATTATTTCTCTCATTCTGGCATTTGGCAAATATAAATAATTTTGGTTCCTAATTGACCTAAAAGAGTAAGGTTTATTCTGATTTCATGTCAGATAGTGAGAAAAACATGCAGATGTGTCTTTTTATATAGTGTATGTAAACTTCTGGTTTCAACTATATATATTGTGAGCTTTAGCGGCTCTGGGATCGTGACTTCACGTGTTCAGGCAGAGACAGAGACGTATTCCAGGTGAAAATACAGGGCTTCTGTATTTTATTTAGCAGCAAACAGAAAGTACAACGTGCAAGGCATGCACAAACACAAACAAAAAAAACAAAACGCCTGCCCATCTGGGCTCTAACTAAACAGAGGTCAGTTATGTCAGTTGCAAATTCCCCCGTGGTTTTCGCAGGACTCCACCCCCAAAGGGTTTGGGAAGTAGCCCGGGGTTGTAACCCCTTAG
>JAODAL010009265.1:0-112070 GCA_025379985.1 Phyllomedusa bahiana | reverse complement strand
TCGGGGGCGCTCCTCCGGCAGGTGGGGCGGCTGGGGCGCCCCCCGCGGGGAGCGACCTGGGCGCCCCGTGCGCCCCGCACGCCCGCCCCCCCCTAGAACGGCCCAAACAAAACACAGGGCCACCAAGTTTGGAGAACTTTCCCCCGGGCACCCCGACCTTTTGGTCCGCGGCCACTGGTTGAAAACACTGCCTAGCACGCTCTGTGCTCTGGCGTGTCTCCGCTCTTTAAACCATTGTTTGTTTAATTTGTTTCTTAGCAATAAGGCACGTCCGGCAAAACCACTTTAAAATTCAAAAGGCTCGGAAGTAGATCCCTTTAAGTCAAAATTTGGATTTTTTTTTCTCTATTTTAACTTTTCGAATTGTGTTAGTTTTTAGTATACATCTGGCCAAAATTTTTAGAATGATAAAATTTTAAATTTTTTTACAAGTCTACGCACAGACTTAAAGGCAATATGAATACTCCAGAATTTTATAAAGAGTGATCATTAAAGAATTTAAATTTCAAAGTCAATATTGCCAGAAAATGAATTTTTTCCCCAAAACACATTTCCATTTCATTGCAGGCCTGCCTTTAAAAAGGGACCAGCAACATCTTTCAGTGTTTGCTCCTTTAACACGGGTGTGGGTGTTTGGGACAGGGGGGAGATCAACTGTCATGTTTAAAGTAAGAATCACACCACGGACACTTTAAAGGAGGCTGGTGCTTGGCATCATTGTTTCTCTTCTTTTAAACCAGGGTTATCTCTAAAGAAACCTGCGCATCATTGCACTGCACAAAACTGGCCCCAACGGAAGGAAAGCAGCAGAAAAATTGCACCCATCAACAACATCCATCTCAAGGGAAATTCAAAGGGGAGAGGTTTCCATTTTGCCAAAAGGCTCCGGGGCCCCCAAAAAGACCAGCAACGCCGGGGCGTTCTTAAAAGGTTTCAGCTTCAAAATGGGGCTCCCAGCAGTCCCGAGCTTGCTCGGGAATGGCAGCAGGGGGTGTGAGTGCATCTGCACCACGTGAGGGGAACTCGGAGCAAGGCCTGTGTAAAGGAGGGCAGCAAAGAGCCACTTCTCTCCAGAAAAAAACACAGGAAGACTGATATTCTGCCAAAGGTACGGAAGGGGATGTGGGGCTGGGTTAAAAGTCTTTTTCCCCCCCCTCTTGCCCCCCTTTCCCCAAATGTTTGGAAAACATCGGGAAAAAAAAACAGCTTGTTTCGGAAAAGACAAGGTAGCGATACCACCGTCTTGCCCCACCCAAACTGAAAGACCAGAAACCTTCATGTGTGAGGTTGCTTCTCAGCCAAGGGAAAATCGGCTCTCTAAATCTTGCCAAAAACACACCCAGAAAAAAGAATGGACCAGAATTCCTCCCAAGAGAACTTTTCCCCCCCCCCCCAAGAGATTTTGGGGTGATCAAAAAATGCCTTTTTCAGCATGAGGGCACCTTGCCATAAAGAAAAGGGGTGAAAACAAATGGCTCGGGTACAAAACATAGAGATTTTGGGTCCATGGCCGGGAAACCCCCAGATTTTTAAATCCCTTGAGAATTTTGGGGGTTCAATCACAAGAGACGGGGGAAAACAAAACCAAACAAATTGTGACAAAAGCAAGCATTATTGGCAAGAATGGATGCTATCAGTCAGGATTTGGTCCAGAAGTTGATTGAGACATGCCGGGGAGAATTTGCAGGGCCCCAAAGAAGGGTCAACATGAAAATATTATTTGGCTTTAAACCATTCGTCAAAAAAAGTTTTTTTAATCATACTGATTGCACTTGTATTTCGTATGTATAAAAACTCTGACAAACAACAAAAAAAACCAAAGGGGCAGCAGATATGTGAAAATAAAATATTTGTGTCTTTCTCAAAACTTTTGGCCATGATGAGTGTCAGTGCTTTTCCATAATAGTAAGCTATATTTTCAATTACTTTTTTAGTCTGTTGATGCTTAAAAGGGCCAAAAACCTTCGGCGTTCTGGGGACGATGCTGAAAACACCATATTTTTCCCCAACCTCCCTGGGCCCCTTGCAGACCACATCATTACTGAAGCAGCACTTGGAGAGTTTAACACCACGATTTTTGGGTAAACAAGGAATATTATCATAAAAAGCACAATGTTTATAGAACTGATAAACAAGACTCTTTAAAGCTCTTCTGGTTTTGAGGTATGTTACATAAAATATTAGGATACTGCATAAACAGCAATGACCTAATGTACTGCCATCAGCGAGATCACTCCCAATGGTAGTAAGCACAATCCAAAGCTAGGGCTGAGCTACTTAGAAATGTAACATTTCTGTGGTCCCCATCAGCAGGCTAAAGACTACCATATACCGCAGTATACAGAATGGGAATGGAGTCACTGCAGTCTTCTCTGCGATCCCCCTACGAAAGCAGACAGACCCATAACCGGAAGGGAGCCACAAAACCTGGAGGGGCACAGTGTGGAAATTGCAAAAGTGTGAAAGCATTCAATGAGAGTAAAGCCATTGTTATCAATTTATAGGGTATGATTACAGACAGTGTTTAAGTTATAAACATCTGCCACATACAAAAGGGAAAACCCCCCCGGGCAAAGGGCAAATACCAGTCCTTTTTTTAGTCCGCCCCCACGGGCGCGGGGGGACGCTTTTTCCGCGAGAGCAAGAAAAACCCCTCCCCCTTCCATTGACATGCACTTATTCCCATCAAAAACCCGGGTGGGAAAATGTGCATGTTAAAATTTTTTTTTTGGGGGACTGCTGTACGGTTTTTCCATAGAGCCCCGTTGCCGTTTTGGGGTAGTTTTTCGGGCGGTCTGCTAGACCGTAAACGGGTTTAAAAAAAGGCCGCAAAACCCTTGCCTGGGGACAGCCCAAAAATTTTTTGGTCTACTCCCGTGCTTTTTTTCCTTTAGTTTTCCCCTAAAATTGCTTCCCGGACACATAATGCTATAATTTTGTTTTACCCCCAAAGGGGGAATCAGAAATTTCCACTGCTCAACTGGGTCTGTACCTGCACTCTGAGTACTGAACATACACCAAAGGGGTGTGCGGATGATGAATCTCTTTATCATTTCCCATGGGGATTTAAAGTCAGTCTCATAGGAATGCATAGAGACAGGTCTCTTTGGGTCTCCTCTAGGCATTTTAGATGATTTGACCATTTATAATGCGTAATGGGCACTTCTACACACAACTGGCAAATACTCCTTGCCTGTCTCCTTTTCCCTTTCCCCCCCCCCTTTATGCATATAATGTTAAGCTATATTTTCTGTTAAGTGGATGTAAATTCTGATGTTTTTTAATTAAGAATGTTTTTTTTTTTTTTGCTATAGTTTGTGCTATGCATTATAGTTACCGTAACTTGGCTTGTTACTTTGTTGTTCTACGGTTCTTCTTTGTGTTTGTGTTTTTTGAAAGCTCTGTTCAGAATTAGAACCCTGCATATCTTGAAAGTTTCAATAAAAATTTATTGTTAAAAGGAAGCATGGAATGTCTTCCATCACAAAAAAACAGTTCTTTTAGCAAGTCGAGTGCAGGCACTGACCCAACAATCCTGTTGCATCAATCAGAAATCCTACATTCAGCTGCAGGTAAGCAAAGATACTGGCACTGCTGACCACCTAAAATCATGGTCTCCTGAACTCATAAAAACCGGGGTGGGCCTTTTTAAAAACGGGGCTAATGGGGATGACATCAAACATAAGTCCAAAACCCATTTACTTTAGCCCCAGGCCCCCCCACACTTCTGAGTGGTGTTTTTCTGCTATAAACTGCAGCCGCTGGCACGTCACTAGACTCTCCTTCTCCAAATGTGACCAAAGAAGGCCCAAAATGACCCGTAAAAATCACACTTTTTTACACTACAATAATGCCATTTCGTATTTATTTTTGGTTTTTGCACCATGTAGAGAACAAACCGGTTTTTCTACTATTTGCTGTAAATAAATTATATAAATTTCATGAATTCAAGACCAAATATGTTGTGGATTTACTGATGCCTTATGCAGGAACAAAAATCCTCCCACAGGGCACAACGTATACTGACATAATCCATAGTTGCCAACTTTTGAAAGTGGAAAAGCAGGAGAATGAAGAGGGCAGCGCCGTGCGGCAAAAATTTTTCATGGGCACGCCATATTGTTGGTGGCCACACCTTTTAAGCCACCCCCTCCGCCAACGCAAAACGCTTGGAAGAAACCCGGGGGGGTCCCCTTTTAGCCAGGTATTGCCCCCCAAAAACCCGGTAGTCCCCTTACAGGGAGGGGAACCCCCTTGTGCCAATAGATGCCCCCCTTTTATCAGGTAATGCCCCCTGTTTGCCAGGTAATTTTTCCCCCCCGTTACCACAAATGCCCCCCCTTTTTTGCCAGTAAGGGCCCCCCTTTTTTGCGGGAGTTGCCCCCATTTTTTGCCAGGTAGTTGCCCCCTTTGTTAGCCAGGTTTTGCCCCCATTTTGTTAGCCAGGTAGTGCCCCGTTTGTTGCCAGGTGATGCCCCCCATTTGTTAGCCAGGTAGTGCCCCCTTTATTGCCAGGTAGTGCCCCCTTTTTTGCCAGGTAGTGCCCCCTTTGTTGCCAGGTAGTGCCCCCTTTGTTGCCAGGTAGTGCCCCCATTGTAGCCAGGTAGTGCCCCCTTTGTTGCCAGGTAGATGCCCCCATTGTAGCCAGGTAGTGCCCCTTTGTTTGCCAGGTAGATGCCCCCATTGTAGCCAGTAGTGCCCCCTTTGTTGCCAGGTAGTGCCCCCTTTGTTGCCAGGTAGTGCCCCCCTTACCGCTAATAAAAATAAAAAAATAAATTCCACTTACCTCACCAGGCTCCTGCAGCACGTCCGAGGCTGCCGACTGAGTACTCTCAGCGTCGCAGGGGGAGTGAGTGCAGCCGCGCGTCACAGCCCCCTGTGACGCTGACCTGTATGTACAGCGCACACCGGCCGGCGCTGTACATACAGGGGGAGGAAGGAGGAGGGGAACGATCCCTCCTGCCTTCTCCCTGCACAGTGAGACTACGGACGGGTGAGCGGATGCTGCGGACGCTTCACCCGCCTGTAGCAGCGGCCCGGCGCTACTCTGTCGCCGCGGTCATTTAAAGAACCCCCGCCGCCTGCTGGCGGCAGGACTTTCGTCAAATAGCGGGACCCCCTCCCGCCAAAAGCGGGAGAGTTGGCATATATGACATAATCAAGTTGTGCAATACCAATATTATATCCTGTCGGGACAGAAACTAAAGTCAAATTCTGGACAAACAACAACACTATAGAGGTGCTAATCCTTCCCTGTACTATCCAAAATTGAAAAAAATTGGCTGGAGTTACACTTGTACCTGTTCCAACTTATAAACAAATTCAACTTAAGAACAAACCCACAGAACATATCTTGTTTGTAACCTGGGGATTGTTTGTGTTGTAGTAATGATGACATGATTTCACTGCATAATGCAGCCATTTTGATATATACTAGTGCATAACACTTAGTTGCATTAAAAGAGGAAGTATACCTGGATGCAAATCTGATGACATTACACTAAAAGACATTAAGAATTTATGCTGCAGTTTACCTAAATAAATATATTAACTCTAATGTATTATAAAGTATAGCTCAATTTCAAATGTATCTTTTAGATGTAGAGGAAATGGTTTAAAATGTTCACTTATACTAATTCAGACTAATACAATATACAGAAGGGTGGCCTGGAAAACCAGCTATAACCGCTGGACTAATGAATATATGTTAAAAAAAAACCTGGTTAAAATATACCTCTCCGAAGAAAAATCTGTAACCTCTCATAACATGTGCTGAAAGTGTCCTCTGTTTGCGGTCAAGCAGGACTGAATACAACACGCTCTATTATAAACCTGACACTCCAAATGAGCAATATGGGGTGTTGGGTCTAAGCATAAACAGAAGATGCTTCCAGCATGTTATGAGGGATACCGGATTCTTGCCGAGTAAGGTATGGCTTAATCAAATTTCTTTAAAATGTGTTCATAAAGCTGCGTTATAACAGTAAGGGGCCATTCACACAGCACAGAACAAATACCGGTCGGTTTATCCAACTGGTATTTGGCCTGTTTTCGTGCCGTGCACACGGCCGCCGGGGGAGGGCTTTTCTCCGCAATTTCTCCCCCTTCCCATAGGCATGTTCATATTCCGTTCCGAAAACCGGATGCAAGAATGAACATGTTCTATGTTTTTCGGACCGCCGGCAGACTGAAAAACCGCAGGGCGGAAAGCCCCACTGCACGGGTTTTCCATAGTGGTCCATTGAAAAGTTTGCGGCCGGTTTTTCAGACGGTTTTCAAAACCGAAAACCGTTTGAAAAACCGGCTGCAAACCTGTGCCGTGGGGACAAGCCCTTCGGGGGACATGTATGAAATTTGTCTAGGTCTAAGACTTTCTTTGTTGCCCATAGCAACCAATCAGAATGCCCATTTAATTCTTTCAGAGCACTAGATGAAATGTAAGGGGAACTCTGATTGGTTGCTATGGGCAACAAAGAAAGTTTTAGGCCAAGACAGTTTTCATACATGTGGCCCTTAGTCTTTAAGATGCCGTTTTTGAAGCCAAAACCAAGACTGGATTTAAAACAAGACATCTTTTCTTAATATGTGTCCTCCAATTATGTTCCATTCCTGGATTTACCTTTAAAAACTGCATCTAAAAAACTGAACATTTGAACAAAGCCTTCGTCTTGAAGCAATATCTGATATTTCCCGGCCTCCAGCAAGATGGCTATCCTGCAGTTTCCAGTGCTTAGGTAATAGAGCAGTCTGCTTGCACTAACCTCTTGTTGAAGGTTGTTATTTTTTTGGGTAAGGCGGCATGCACTTAAGCCATGAGTGCGATTTCCAAATGTTTACAGTCAAGCAGGTATAGGCAGGTAATCAGCAGCTTAAAGGAGTTGTCCAACTTATAAGAAAAAGAAAAAAGCATCTCCTGGGCCCCAGTAAAATATAAAGCAGTGGATGATAACACGTTAACTATACTACCATTGTGCAGACTTTCTAGAATAAGCATGTCAGTTCCAGCGTCTTCTCTAGAGCACTCCTGGGCAGTACAGAGAGGGAAACAACTTATCTGAAATAACACTTAGCAAGTCAAAAACAAGGAGAGACATACCCTGTTTCCACGAAAATAAGACACCCCCGAAAATAATACATAGTGCAGTTTTAGTTATGTAATTCAGTGTTTTGGTGCTTTTGCTGATGTTTTTGGTGTAATCGCTACAGTATATTAATACATGTTGATATTTTGTTTAACAATAAATGTGAATTATTGTTCATAGATAAAAAAAACATCCCCTAAAAATAAATCTGAGCTCGTCTTTAGGAGCAAAAATTAATATAAGACACTGTCTTATTTTCGGGGAAACAGTTTGTTATAGGGCTCACAACTGTTTTATATTTAACTTTGTAATTCATAAAAATTATTTACCTGTCTTGCTGTGCAGAACCAGGCAAATAGCCCTGTCCTCCCCTCCATCTTATCCCTTGCAAACCATGTGACATTCATTGTTCACAAGGCCTAAATGAACATTTTGTCATGACTCAGTGGGTGTGCTTTGAAGCCAGGCTCAGTTCAGGAACACTTCCCTGTAGTAGGTGTGATCTGAGCAGAGAACGATCTTCACTCTTTCCATGCTGTTGTTTGAAAGTGAATAAAAGTAATTACATTAGAATAATTACAGGGGAGGGGGAAGTGTTTTTCTTTGAGTCCTGCTGGAGTACTTACTAACAGTAATGGGAGCAGAGGGCAGCAGTTCATGAAAATGATAACTGCATCTCTGTACAGTTTACACAGTGAGTTCTGAGTCCTATCTATCATCATTATAATGACACCAAGTACAAAGCGGGGGGGAGATTACAAACTTATGTCAGAACATATAACCTAGCAGTGATAACTGTGGAGGGAAGTCCTAGATTACAATGCAGTCTGAGACTTTTAGGAAAGAGATGCTGGAGAACTACTGACACTCCCACAAGCAGGAAGTTTCACTGCAAAAAGGGGATCTTATGAAAGATAAGGAGGCAAAAGAAAAAAGAAACACATGAAGGTAGTGGAATATCTGTGCTTTTCAATATAAATGCTGTTTATAGTGTTCTATAGAAACTTTAAACTCCTGAGTAACCCTTTTAACTCAATGATGTTATATAAGCAGATTCTAATTTGATTTACTTAAAACAAAGGAAGCTTTTTTGTATTTGGGGGTTTTTCTTCCCCAACGTGATAAATTTTAAAGGGGGTTTGAAATGTCAAATTTTTTTATATATGGGTTTTAATTGACATTCCCTTAAACACTATTATTTATGCAAAAGGTACTTTTTTTTGGGTGAACAAAAACTTTTAAATTGAAAACCTGTCTGGTATATGGGGGACCCCCGGTTTCCCTTTTTTCAGGTCCTAAAGATGTGGTTTTTTTTTGCAGGGTTTTTAATTATTTTTATATGAATCTGTTTTGTGTATGTAATTTGTTGATAAAGGTGCGGTTGTTTTTTACATGAAAAATTTTTTTTTTTTTTTTTCAAATTTATCAAATTTGGACATGGGTGGGGGTTTGTCCCCAATGTTTTTTGATTTTTTTTATATTAAAAATGAAAAAGCTAGAAAAAAAAATTTTTCCCACAGAATACAATGTTTTTTATAAATTTTTACAGGGAAATTTGGGGCAATAAACCCCTTGGGAAAGTTTAAGAGTCAAAACAGAAACCAGACAAAATTTTAAACACATGGTGGTGTTTGTTTAAACAGAGAGTCTCAAATTTTTTTCATGTATAAAAAGTTTGCAAAAATGCTTCTTTAGGGTTTTTCCACGTAGTGATTGCCCTTTTTGCAAAAAATGTGCCGTGGCGGCAGTTTGTACGTAATTTAAAATTTTAACATGTGTGCCCACCCCTTTGCCAGGGGCAAAAAAGGTTTTGCAAAAGGGTTTTTTTCAGAAAGTTTTTGGGGCCCAAAAAACATATGAAAATACTTGGGTACTTTTATTTTAAACCTTTTTTGGGAAGGAAGGGGTGTTTCCCCAATTTTTGTTTTCTGTCCCCCCCCTAAAACAGGCTGTAAATAAGAGGGCATTTTGAGGTTGGGTGTTTTTTTTTTTTTCTCTCTAAATAATGGAGGTCGGTTCCCCCCACGGGGGGGGCCCGATTGGCTCGTTTAAAGGGGAAAAGAAAGGTTAGGACTGCCCGTTTTTGAAAATTCCGGGTTTGAAAGTGTGGGCAGTTTTAAACATTTTTTGACCCAAAAAAAGGGAAACCCGAGGGTCTAAAATTTTTTCATGATTAAAAACTTAAAAATTTTTTTTCAAAAATAAAGAAGTCACAAATTTTGTGTCAAATCTGTGGAGAAATGTGCACGAGGAATATTCACAGAAAACATGTCAATAATTGACATGTCACTGTTATATATACACTACTTACAAAAAGTTTGGGATATTTGGCTTTTGGTTGAAATTTCAAGATGAACATGAAATTTCTTCAAATTTTTTAAAATGAACTAAATGGGGGACAATCTTTAAATTTAAAAAATGCACATGTCCAAACTGTTCAAAGCCCTTTAAAAATTTTTTGCAAAAACTTCGACCCTAACAAGGAGCTTAATGGCCTTGATAAATGTGCCCCACTATCTTGTTACAGGACCATGCTACATGTTACATGGCCTGTAAACTGCTTCCCATGCCGCTGAAACCCGTTTGCAACTCATCTCAACCCCTATGTAGTCCCAGTCGGACTACGACAACCTTTATTATATCTGCTTTTTTGATCCACTGAAGGAGACATTAAAGGGTAGACAGTTAACTTCGGATTAGGAATGAAGAAAGAAGTGCATACATGGCTCGCTGCTAAGCCAAAACCTTTGTTTTTTGAGGACATAAAGAATTTTTTGCAATAAAAGGAAAAAGTCATTAAAAAAAACAAGGGGAATGTGTTTTAAGAAAAACTATTTTGAGTTTTTTTTTAAAATAACGTTTTTTAAAACTACATTTCAGGGCAGTTTTTTCAGTGTTTAACTAAGGGGGGTGTTTTCCCCTAGAAAACAAAGAGTGGGTATCTCACACTGAAATGCATATTAAACTGTAAACTGTATTGATAGATATCCTGCTTCTTGCTTTCCTGCCATCCAAAGGTGCATGAACTGTGTTGCTATGTTGGAATTAAAACCTAGCTGCAGGGTGGCCCAAAATCTCAACGAGGTTAAACCTTTTTTCTCTTAATTTTATATCTAATTTTAGAATGAGAAAAAAGACCCCCCGGAAAGACCCTCTGAGTGGTTGCCCCGGAAAAAGTTTTTGTCTTCTACTTCTTTTTCTTTGGGAAAGGGGCTGCCATTTTTTTTAAGAGGCTCAGAGTAATCCTAAGCAGGTGACGCTGGATTTAAATGTTTCTCACCCTCCCCAAATTGATGAAAGTACAAAGCAAAACCCCGGTCCCCTTACTAACCCAACCCTTCTTTTTGTTTAAAGTCCCTTTGGAAATCAGGGTGGATTTCCTTTGGGACAATTTTGAAGTTCTGTAAGGCGCAAAAGTGAAGCGATTTAGTTCACTACCAATAAACAAACTTCTCAATTTCAAGATATAGCAATGCTACTTTCAGTGTCTAATGAAAACTATAAACAATGTAATTATATTTTATACATTCTGAGTTGTTTATTTAGTAGCAGTATATTTCACAGCACTGATTGTAATCACAAATTTTTTTATCCGATTAAGGTAAAAATCAAAAATTGAACCTTTAAACAAAAAATCCACTAGGGACAAAATTACAGGAAACCAATTTTTCTATCAATATGTTGTTTTTTTGTTAAACCCCGTTTTTAAAAAAACCCAAGTTTCCCAACAAAATTTGGGCCCTTTGTCAGAATCAAGGGCCCCCGGGGGCCTTGATTTTAAAAAAAACAACACAATACAAAAATAAATACAATCTATAATATTTCACAGTAGATTCTCAATAAAAAGAAGTTTAACCCCTTTTACCATGTACTGTCCCCTTTCTGAAATTTTTTCTCAATTTTTAAAGAAATGCCAAAAAAATGTTCATATTGGAAAACGCACAAATATACATTGATCTAATGCTTTCACGTATCATTCCGATAACAAAATAATACTGAATTACAGAGTGAAGAGAGGAAAATCTCATCTTAACTTGCATGTTACAGATAAAATCTAATAATTACTTGACTTTAATGTACCTCGCCCCTTCCATCTGCCTGTTACATGTAGCACATGTTAAATAACCATGCATTAATGTGCAACAGAAGACTGCCATTAATGTGTTACAGTCTCATTTTGAACACAGCCTACAGTTGTTATTATTTATTTTAGAGCGCCATTTGTTCCAAGGCGCTGTACATTCGGGTTTCATACATAACATAGATTAAACAGATAGAAGGCTATGTTCACAAGGCTTAATTGCAGGGCGTATTTCGGCCCGCAATTATGACGTGGGTGCGGGGTGGGAGCGGGGCGGGGAGGCCGGCAGCTTGCCGGCTTCATAGACATGTATTATCCACGGCACGTATACGCCGTGAATAAGTAGCATGTCACTTCTCTGCCCGCTCGCCATATTGTGCGAGCAGGGAGAGGAGCCGTAATCCATAGTTCTCTATGAGAACTGTGGATTACCGTAATGACTGGGACGTATTTCAGCCCTGCGCGAATTTTGGCTGAAATACGTCCCAGAATAAGCCATGTGAACATAGCCGAAAGGTGACAAATTAATAACTAACAGCTGGTACAGAAGGAGAGAGGTCTCTGCCCGTGAGGGCTTACAATCTACAAGTTGTGCCATTTTCTGCACATCAGATGTATCCAAAAGAAGATAAAGAGAACCAAATTAAACAAATGAGTCAAAAATATTAGACTAATTAGGTAATTTATTTGTTGATGAACATCATCCAAAAACACATATATGTGAGTGGCAAAAGCATGTGAACCATTATGCACATTGATTTGAAGACTTTTAGCTCATTCCTTTCTACAAAACAACATGAACTCTGTTATGCTGGGTGGTTTCCTGCCGTGAACTGCTCGCCTCAGGTCTTTTCACAACATTTCTGCTGGATTACGGTCAGGACTTTGACTTTGTCATTCCAAAACTTTAGTTTTCTTCTTCATAGAAGAGATGTTCCTACAGTACACTTCAAAATGCTCGTTCCTCTGTCAGGGCATGATGAAAAATAGAAGACTCACCTCATAGACACTCTTGATCTGTCACGGTGGCCGTCCCAGTGATCTCAGTAGTAGCTGTGACGGTTCATCGTTCACATGACAGGTGTAGCCATGGCTTGTGATCGGCACCTGTCAAGTGAATGATGAACAATCACAGCTACTGACGGGATCAATGAGACGGCCGCCACAACGGAACAAGAGCATCAAGGAAATGAGTATTCTTCCTGTCTTCTATTTTACATCATGCCCTGAAAGGCGAACAAGCATTTTGAAGTGCAGGAACACCCCTTTAACCATTCATTGGTAGAATCACTTAAATACTTAGGGATGTTGGCATGCTGCAAGATCCACATTCTTTTGAGATTCAGCTCACAAACAGATGTCCTGTCATTTTGTATTGAAATTTGCAGGTACAAATTTTAAAGTAATTGTCCCACCAATAATAGTAAGCTCTTCTGGCCCAAACATAACAAAACCGACCTGAATCATGATGCTGCCGCCTCTGTGGGTATGAGGTTTCTATGCTGGAATGACATGCTTTCACTTCTCCAAACAAAACACTTGTCACTTTAAATAGTAAACGGGTTGCTCAGTTGTTGGGACGTAGCAGTGTGATGGCGTGAGGACCTATTGGTGCCAGTGGCATCCTTAAGAAATCCAGTTCCATCTGAATCCCCTTGGCTGGGCTTTTTGCCCTTTGCCTGTCCAACAGTGGCTGCAAGTACTGAGCCATTAATCTGTGGAGGTATCTCCTATTGAACGGTTTTGGTATGAGCTTTGAGACCTGCAGCCTAGTGAGACCTAGTGCAGCCTAGTATCGAACCACCCGAATCTCCTGCTGTGGTGAGGGCATCCGGTTTCCCTCTTCAATACCTGTTGGGCCCTAAAGAGCTCCGAAGGCCCTGTGGTGCCTGTTGATTTAGGTCGATCACTGGTGCGGGAATCCTGGCACTTTCTCCGATCCAGTAACTGCCAATTGCATAAGCCCCTTTGATCTAGGATAGTGGGCAAAAGAATCAACATTGGCTGCAGCTCAGCTCTTGCCTGATTGCCCACTGTGGATGCTCCCACAGTAAATATGCTGCCATTCTTGCTGTAAGAATCAGTCTACAAGGTGTGCCTCTTTTACTCTACACTTCATAGACATTGTTAGTCTTTTCTGCATTGGCAGTAAGGACCTCAATTATACCAAAACCTACTCCTGCCAACGTTGCTACAAACGCCATGAATCAAATAGATCTAACTACTACTGGCGCTTCGTTGGCTGCAACAGTGGTGGACACTGACAAAAAGTGGCAGATATCGCAGGAGATTGGGAAACACTAAATAGGAACACTCCAGACCCTGCAACAGCAGATGAAAACCCTGCAGGCCAGAGCGGGAGATGCAGAAAATAGGTATAGAAGAAATAGTTTGAGGCTACTAGGCCTGACTGAGAGAGCTTAGCCTGAATGGTTTGTTGAACACCTAATCAGAGACATTCGCTCTCCAATTGAGCTATCCCAATGTTTCATTATTGAACAGCCTCACATTTTCCAACATGGTATCTTCCACTTAGGGTGCCTCCCTGTCCTTTTATTATGATTAAGATTCTTAATTACAGGGACATAGATGCTATCCTTGCGGTGTGTTGGATACTGGCAGATACTAACAACCCGGCAGTGGTGCTAGAAGCAACACACAGTAAAGTTCCTTGAAAGCATAGCAAAGTATAGTAGTAACTCACCGCTAACTCTGATTGTCCGCACCTGTTCGTCCCAGTATCCAGTACACAGCTAGCTCCAGCAGTAGCACAGACCTTCGGCTCTTGGCTAAGAACCCCAAAACTTGTAATTATTAGGTAAAGCAATAGGGTCAGCTCGCTGTTGCAAATAAAGTGCTGTATTTTATTATTTCATAAGTGCAGAGGGTACACTGACATCCATAAAAACCGACGCACTTTGGGCAAAGTTTAGCGCCCTTGTTCACGGTTATACATACATACATATAACAAGTGCAGCTTAAATAGGCAAAGGAGACTATGAGGCAGTTACCTGTACACGTCATATCCTTTGCTATCCATATATCTAAGCTGCTTTTTAAAAAAAAACTTTAAAATAACATGCTTGTAACATATGATTTATCAAATATTAAGACCTTATTATGCTAATATTATTTATCCTATTTTTAAATTACATATTCTTATTAGTAAATATATGCTAGGTCGTTTCTATAGTTGAGCCCTGACGGCTGTCTGGTCTCCAGGGCGTGTATCCAAAATGCTTCAAGCAAGCGCATTGGCGCTGCCAGTCTCCTCCATTACTAGGTTTATTAACCTTTTCTTATGTGTAACATGTGAAGCTTTCTACAGAGTCTGCGTGCTCTTCAACAAAATGTTTTGCGGCGCTAAACTTTGCCCGAAACGCGTCGGTTTTTATGGATGTCAGTGTACCCTCTGCACTTATGAAATAATAAAATACAGCACTTTATTTGCAACAGCGAGCTGATCCTATTGCTTTACCTAATAATTACAAGTGCTAGAAGCAATGTTGGTAAGCATGTATGAGGCACTGACTAATATGGTATATAAGTAAGGGAAATCCCCAGCTATTTATTCTACTTGTTTAATGGTAGCTATTTGGAAGAAATATATAGCGGTGATTGGTTACAGGGGAGAAGGGAGGGGGGGTCATGTTCTTCATAGCTGCCTCTGTGGAGGAATTCTAAGCTTCCAGAGCTATTGTCTTTTCCAGACTTTGAGTTCTGACCCCAAAAAGTGAATCTTGCACTCCTTTGCGGACCTCCAGTAATTCCTTAGCACTATGTCCTTCAGCATTTCATCACTATCTACAGTTATGACACGGCTGTAGTGTCCAGTTTGTCGGATGGGTGATACAGTTAGAGTGTGAAGGTGGCTAGAGTCGGTGGCAAGTAGAGAATTACTCCAAAGACCTGGCTCTTCCTTTTACACGGCCATTATGCTCGCCTCTGGAGAAATCATTTGTAAAGTAGCAGATGATATCCCATGTTTGGAGGATTTCCATATGGAAGAGTGAATGTCTACATGCCGTTCTATGGTCACTGGCGCAAGAGATCAACTTATACAGAGTAAGTGGTTGCACAGGGTTTACTTTACCCTGGTACGTCTACTGCAGATGCATAGAATTGTAATGTCAGCTCGTGATGTGTCCTCGCCCAAGGCACATGGTTACGTATGGTTTGTGCAATCTTTTTGGGATGAGGTCCATTGTTTTATCAATAGGAAGCTCAGACTTCCAGGGGTATACTCTCCAACTAATAGCTTACTAGGTCTGGTGAATGAGTTATTGTTAAAAAAAAGTTATACAGACTGTTGATGTTTTATGCCAGGAAATCCATTCTTTTGAATTCGAAGCCACCTAAGAATCCATCTCTCTCTCACTGGATTCAACTAGTTAATGCAGATCTACCATTATACAAACTTACTTTTGCAGCTCGGGGTGTTCCTGACAGGTTTCATCTCATTTGGGATTTGTGGATTAATGTTCATACGGTGGCTGGTTAGTGCATAAGCTGGGTGGCCTGTGTGCTGGATATAGCCCCCACTCCCACCCCCTTTTTATTTTTATTTTTTTTATTCTCCCTGGGGTAATTGTGATGCGAATGCAGTGTCTTTTTCTTTGTTTTTGTAATTCTCAACAGATCTAACAAAATACACTGGATGCTGCTTCTACTCTTCATGATTTGTTAATTCCATATATATGGGCACTTCATTACTCATGTCAACCTCACTTATGGATTGTTGAGTTGTTGACCTATTGTTGCTTCTTTATCAAAGTTGTATTGTGCTTTTTGTGTATAGAAATTTATAAATTAAGTCTTTGAAAAAAAGTGTCTTGCCATGATGTTTCACAAAGCCACAGCCAGCTTCAGACTCACACTTCCTGGATAGGCTGTGGGTGGTTCTACGCAGAGAATGGAATATCAGCTCTGGTATTCCTAACTATTCCTGCTACAGTGATATGAGTGCCAGAGGTTTATAATGTGTAATGTACAAAACTACAAAACTTTAGAGGTTTAAACTTCTCATTAACTTAATTAAAGAAGCTCCTATGCTATAGATAAGATTTAAAAGGGAGTGACTCACCATGATTGGATAGCAGCTTGTGGAACAATCAGGTAAGAGAGTGAGCAGGGACAGGTAGTCAGTAACCTACAGAAACGCATGTACACTAGCAGTAGATACACTTATCTCCTAGACAAAGCAAAATCAAAGCAGCAATGTATTTGGAAGTAGTCTTCATTTACATTTCCCTACATGTTAAAAGCTAATGATTGTCATGAGACAATCTATTTTGGTGTCCTTGGTCCGCAAAACATTGTTCCAATAGCCTAGTGGCTTGTCCAGGTAATCTGCAGATGGGCAGCAACGTTCTTTTTAGAGAACAGTGGCTTTCTCTCTTTGATCCTGCCATGTACACCATTGTACATCAGTGTCCTGCTAATGGTGGACTCATGAATATTAACATTAGCTAACGTGAGAAAGTCCTTGTTGCTTAGAGGTTACCTACTAGAGGTAACTATAATTGCATTTGCATAGGTTGCATTTGGTGTGATCGTTGTTGGTCAACCATTTTAAGGGAATGAAATAATGGTCCTAAATGTCCTCCATTCGTGCACAATCGGTCTGACTGTGGATTGCTGGAGTCTAAACTCTTTGGAGATGGTTAGCAACCTTAATTCAGCCTGTTGAGCATCAACAATTTTTAATTTGCGATCCTCAGCAACTTCCATTGTCTGTGCAATAATATACTTCAACGAACATGTGTTGGAAAGATCAGATAGATCCCTGTTCTTTAAATAAAACAAATCACCCACTACTCACACCTATTTGTCATTCCCTTAATAAAAGTTTAATAAAAACTGACTCTTAACTCACCTTCAACTTATCTGCTCATCTAAAGGTTCACATAGTTTTGCCATTCACAGATATGTGATATTGGATCATTTTTCAATAAATAAATAAATAAATGACCAAGTCTAATATTTTTAATTTATTTATTCATTTGATTTGACTCTTTTTATCTACTTTTAGGTCTTGTGTAAATATATGATGTAATGTTAGATCAAATTAACATAAAAAATTCTGAAAGCTTACAAACTTTCAAGCTCCACAGGATATAGTGACAGTATCTACTGTATAAAACCCCATTGACCCTGTATGTCGTAAAAGAGCACCTGCATGCTTTTTCCTCTAATAAATAGTATACCACAGTAGAATTTGTTTTTCATACATTAAAGAAAACCTAGAAAGGATGGTATATTTTTTATTTTACAATATGACCCATAGCAAATAGCCTAAAACTACATTTTAAATTTTGTACATAAAAAAAAATATAATTAATGGAAAAATCTGATGTGACGCAAACAGAGCTGCAGTGACTTCCATACTATTCTGATTGTAAATTAAAAAAATATATAAAGGCTATACAGTTAGGATGCGTTCACACGGCAATGGACAAATTCCGGTCAGTTTATCCGACCGGTATTTGTCCGGTTTGTGTGCCCTGCACGGCCGCATGGGGGGGGGGACCCTTTTCCCCTTAAAGCGGAGAAAGCGTCCCCCTTCCCATCACATCAGGCTGCCACGGGAATTTTCAGGGCCCCATACACCAAAATTTGCGGGGCCCCTCGTCCCCAAAAAAAAATCGTAGAGTGGTGGGGGGGGTTTTTTTTCAGTTTACCTTGTATAAATTTTTTTCTATCGGTACTTATAAAAATATCACGGGAACAATATAACCAAAAGCACCGGCACTGCAGTATATTGTCATTCTAGTGACCTATACACTTCCTGCTGGCTACTTTTTAGGCCCTTCAGGGGAGAAAGCCTACTCCTGCAGAATTTCTGTGACTAAAAATTTGGAAGAAATTCGCGGGAAAAACCCGGGACAGCAAAAAAAAAAAAAAAAAAATTAAAATTGCCACCCCCCCCCCCCCCCACCCTTACCTGACAAAAAGAAAAATTAACAAATATGTGTTCCCTTACCTCTCCTGGACGGATGGCCCTGGGACATCTTTCCCTAAAAAACCCACTAACCAAAACGCCCCCTCAGGGACACCAATGGGTTCCCAACCCACCCAACTGCGCCTGGACCAGGTACCAGCGCAGGAAGAAAAGGAGCGCCCGCCCACCCTACCCACTGCCCCAGAGACAGCCATCAACAGCACAGACTTTCACACTTATTTTATCTATCAATCTATCTACCTATGTCATACGATGTCTTTTAATCTCCATTTATCTTCAAAAATCCCCCCCCATATCAATTTTATTTCATACTCCTACTACACCTACAATCAATTCCTATCTATCATCTATCTACACCTATAAATCTATCTCCAAATTATCACAACATCTATCAACTTCTATCTACAATCTATAAATCTATCCCACATCTATCTTCTCCTACATCTCCTATCAAACCATCAATATTTACTACGAATCTATATATAACATCTCCTACTATCTAATATCTATCTACGCATATCTATATATCTATCTCCATAATCTATCAAATCTGATATCTAAATCTACTATATCATATCTCATATCTATCATACATCTGTATAGAATTTTCAGTTTGAAAAATTTAAAAATTTAGGCTGGGTAACACCATTTACACACACTAATACAAAAAAAATTTACACACACGTGCTACACACACTTATACACCGTGAAACAGGCTGCACACACACAAACAGTAAAACACCAAATACAAAATCGTATTTACATACACAGTAACTTAACAGCAGTAAACACATACATTAAAATATTACACAACAAAAAATAACATACACAGCAAATATACAGATAAACAGACCATGCACAAAATTTTAAACAACCCCTCCATAACAGTAAAATTTCCACATCCATAACAGTATAACACACATCCAGCACACAAATATACACACATCCATCACAAAATATACACACTTCATGCACACAAGTATATACACACCACTCCATGCCCCATAGAATTTCACAACACCATCACACAAGTATTACACACACACCATGCAAAACATAGAAAATACCACACATCCATGCACACATAGAAATAACACATCATGCCACATAAAAACACATCATGCACACATATATACCAATTCATGCACACATAGAACACACACACACAACCATACACACTGTATAAACATCCATGCACACAAGATACACACACACAAACCATACACACGTAAAAACATCCCGCACACAAGTATACACACAATCCATACACACTGTAAACATCCAAGCAAACTAGTAACACACACACAAATCCTACCACGATAAACATCCATCCACAAGTATACACACCCAACCAAACACACTGATAAACACCAGCACATAAAAATACCCACAATCACATTTCAAAAATAACACACTTTCTTTTAATACAAGTAAAACAAGCAGCCCTCTGCCGCTGCACCCTGGGCCCCCCCTTTTCCCAAAGGACCGCCTCCTCCCTCTCCTGGCCCCGTCCCTACACAGGCAGCCATGACGCTGCTGAACTATTCATCCCGCAGCCGCCTCCGCATGCTCGCGCATTCCGCGCCCCCGTGCGGCCTCTCCGCTCCACTGGTCCCCGGGATGCTGAACAATTTGAAAACCTGAAGCTCCGCCCCCAAGGGCGGGCCTCACGGATTCAAGTTATTCGCACACCGGGCACACAACAAGGGGAGGGGGCCAACCCGGCTACAGCGGCAGGATCGTGTGAGTAGAAGATCTCTGCCGTAGCGCAGCAAAACCCGGGGCGGGGGCCCCCTCCTTCACTGCCTGCCCGACACAGTCACTTTAATATGCGAGCGGAGCAAGCATGCAGGGGGCACGAGCCCCGCCAACCACCACACTCGCCCCCACCACCGGCCCTATGTAGAGCGGGGCCCGCGGCCGTGCTCTACTGGCGGGGTGTGAAATAACGGGGCCTGCTTGAAGCGGGCCCCTTATTTTTTTTCCGGGCCCCATACAGGATACCGGGTGAAACCCCCTTAAAGGCGGCCCTTCACATCATAGATTTCCGTCTTAAAACGAAACGGGAAAACGCTTTAGAAAGTTTTTTCGGGCGGCCAGCAGTTTTTAAAAAAGCAGGGGGGAAAAACCATCAGTGGGGACTGCGCGGGGGGTTTTTCCCTAAACCTGTTATCCCCAGTTTTTTCAGGGGGTCTGCCGAAAAAAGCCGAAAACCCTGCCGGGGGGCAGCCCTTAACCTACGAAATCCTTGTTAAAAAAAAATTCAGACATAATGGGAGTAAATAGCCAGGAGGTTAAGTTTTTAAAGGGGTTGTCCCACAATTAACATTTATCACCTATTCACAGAGCAGGTGATAACAGAAGGTCTTAGCCCCTTAATCACACAAGTGGATGTCCTGTGTCCCTTGTTTGAATGGAGCCACAGTTGAGCATTTGTTTGAGGCAGATTCCGCACCTCCCATATAATATATAGGAGGCGAAAAATCTGTCTCTGAAAATAAGTGTCATATCCTCGCCTGAAATTCACGCTTACAAAAGGGGATTCTCCAACAAGGATACGACGCAAACTCAGACACTTAAATTTCAGTGAAAGAAACCGTTTGGTGAACATACCAAAAAGGTTTTTTCACTGCAATTTTCCATCGACTTTGTGTTAAAAAATCGCAGTATTTAGTAGCATAAGGGATAAATTTGGGGTACCATTCGGGGCAGTCACGTTTTAATCCACCCAAACACATCCAAATCTGACTGCAATCCGCCTTCCATTGTTTCTAATGAAAAATCTATGTCGCTGTGCACACAGCGTTGATTTCTTTTCAGTGTTGAAGAAAGAATTGAGATATCAATGTGAATCCTCACATAGCACATAGAGGCTAAAACATGCTTCTCATCCATGTACAAAATCCGCAATTACTGGTGCAGATTTTAAAACGTAGATTTAAAAACCTGATTCCCGCCAGAAACACCATGGAACCTTCCCTTTAAAAAGTACCTATCACCTCCACACAAACACATAAAAAATTTATAGTGATGAAAATATAAGACTTTTCTCAAATACATGTAATTTCAAAGCAGAGGGTTACCTATATTACAGGGGGGGCAGGGATTACTTTTTACTTTGTAACCAGGATCCTTTTCCCTGCGTGGGAGTACCAACGTGCAGGGGGAGCTAGGGGAAAACCCTTGTACAGGGTGACTAGTCTCTCATACATAAGACCCGAGGCCACACAGTGAGGGCAAGTGTTTACCTGTTGCTTCAGCCTCCTCCTACATAGCACACAGGCATCTATATTACACTGTTGCTAGTGTGCACATGAGGTAGACTTACAGGCTTCCCCTGCAGAGTGAATTTTCCCAGCTCAGAAGCAGTCAACTGTCAACACAGTGATACATCAAACTGTCATGTGCCGACTTGGCCTGACTTCAGAGCTGTGATTACATGTGATAGGCTTTGATTTTCCTAATGAAGCATATTTGAGAAAGTGTTTGTATTTAGTCTTCTGTTTCCTTCAAGAGGTTTCTCTGAAAGTGATCGGTACTCTTTAAGCAGATGCATATACATCCTGTTGAAAATATATACATAAGATCCAGATAGTGACCTGAGGTAAAGATTTACAGATGCTAAAGATTTATCATTCAAAAGGTTTCCCTACTGATGTCAACATAATTTTCTATGAATCTAAAACTCAGACTCAGTTCTACAGCAAATCTGCACCAAAACCTGCAAGATTGCTACTGCAGACTACTTGCAGAAATATCTAAGGGGGGGTTTCCTTAAGGCTGTTTCACAGAGTCTGCTCTTCACAGGCAGCTTCAGGCTCCCGCTTCCTGTTCAGGCTGTGAACAGTTCTACAGCAGTGACTGAAATTTCAGATCTCCTATTCCTAGCTGAGCCTGTTAGAGGCAGGGCTGTGGAGTCGGCAAGCCGAAGCCCCGACTCCCACTCCGACTCCTCAATTTCCCAAACCTCCGACTCCGACTCCTGACTCCCTCATACACGGCGCATGTTTAAGTGATAACTTTACTGTAGTAAAATGGTAACATCAGGCTGTTTATCACCTTATGATACAATAATCAAGCTATTTAGGTAGAACAGACACTGACAAGCTAAAGGGTAACAATGTTTTGATCTTTTGAACACTTGTGGGTACAACTGAAGAAAAAACTCTATTTGTATCCAAGTCCAGTCTGCACCAACATTGGGAATGTGTAGAAGAGATCTGCGATCAGATTTTGGTCAGGATATGCTTGAATCTGATTTAGAGCCCAGAAGATTCAGGCAGAGCTGAAAAACCAAAGGTGGATTTCCCAAATACAAACAAAATAATAAAAATTAACATTTCAATTTTTAGGGGCAAAACAGTAACAATGCAGTTACAGGAAAGAATCTGCAGAACTAAGCAGATGCAAAATATTTGCAAGTCAAAATTTATGTAAAATAAAGTTAAGTTTACTTTTTATAAAAAAATTTAAACCGTAGCCCATGTAACAAAGTTTAAGGGGAATGTGAGGGGATGGAGCCTGAAAGTCAAAAGTTAAAAAACCTTGTTACCCCTTTAGCTTGGGGGGGTAGTTTTTTAAAAAAAAATTTTTAAAATTGGTTTATGACAAAAGGACACAAAAAATTTTTTAAAAAACAAAATACTGCAGGAACTTTTTTGGAGCCCTTTGAAAAATGTTCTGAGAAAAAAAAAATTTCCCCCAACAATCCGCATACATGACCCACATCGATCTAAATTTATTTCCAGGCTAGAGAACGGCCTCTCACATTTTTTTTTGGGTTGGGGCAAAGCGGGGGACCACAGGGGCAACATCTCAAAAACAATGCCGGGGTAAAAAGGGAAATTTTGCCCCCAGCCACCGTTATTTTTTGATAAAGGGGTTAAAACTCTTCAACTTTTTTGGGAAAAGGGGGGGTAAAAAATTTTTGCTGAAATCTTTTTCCCCTTTGGGGCAAAAAATCTTTTCCCCCGGGGGCAGCTTTTTCCCTTTCCCTCCCAGGGCCCATCAATTACACTCCTCATTTGATGGGGCTGAAGATAGGGAGCAGTGGGCACTGGCCCCCCAATTTCATCTTGTTCTTTCCCATCGAACTAACGGGAACCAATTTATTATAAAATTTTGGGAGTCGGAGTCGGCCCCCTTTTTATGATAATCCGACTGCCCGGCAAAAAAGCCCCCCAACCCCCACGACTCCGACTCCACACCCGGGGTTAAAGGACTTTGGTAAAGGGGGGTTTTTTAACGGGCAGGCAAAAGGCTACAGAACTACAAAAAGATAAACAATTTCCTTTTTTGGCTGATAAGACACAGCGGGAATTGACATTACTAACCCAAACCATTCCCTAGGGTAAGCAGTTTTTTGGGGTAGAAAACCCCTAGGGAAGATTGTATAAACAACACAAATAAGAACTGCTCTAACCCTTTTAAAAGGGAAGCAAAAAAAAAAGAACAGCAATACTTTTTGGAAATAGCCCCTTTATTTTCCCTTTTGGGGTTACATTTTTCCAAGCGATCAATTGGGTTTAATCCCCCCTTTTTAACACAAATTTTTAAAATTTTAAATAGGAAAGTTTCCCTAAGTTTTTGTTACTGACGATGTGCATCTCTGCTGTGACCCTAATTTACCTAGACTTTTAGCTATAATTAGAAACATAGGGCCTCATGAAAAAAAAACCCGGGGGCTAGGCCCTAAAACTACTTTTTTTTCCCCAAATAGAAACCCCAATCAAAAGCGCCCCTTTTTCTTTTCCCAAAAATAGGGCTCTGGAAAAATGAGAGGGGACCTCTGATTGGTTGCTATGGGCGTTTTAGACCTAGGCAGTTTTCATACATGTGCCCATAATATTATCTTGTTAAAATGTCAAGCTTGTACCTCCAACTTGATAATAAGCAGAGTTAACCAGTCACTAGATCTCTATCCATTATAGCCCATTTGATAAAAGAAAATTCTAAACCCAAAAAATAAAACTAAAAATAAATAAATAACCTACAACAACTGCGCCATGCTAGTTTGTCAATATGGGTAAAAAACACATTTAAAATAATAACTAGAATTTATACCAGGTCATAACTGGATAGATATATAACTAACTCAAAATCTGTGTTACAGAAAGAATTTAAAAGTTTTTAAACACTTTTAAAGGTCTGAACCTAAATTATTATTTTTAAATTATCATCATTTTTTTTGGGAGCCCCTTGATTCCAGGCGCGTACATTTCAGGCGGGTACATAAATAACATTGGAAAACAATTAAAAAAGTAAACAAAAGGGGACAAAACAACTTTTTCAGAGGGAAAGGGGGTTTTCCCCTGCCCGCGGGGGTTTTACAATCTACAGGGGAGGGGTGAAAAAACAAAAGGGTGAGGGGCAACTTTTTTGGGGGGGCCGGAGCAGTGCAACAGGGTTAATGTTTTTAAGGCAGTCCTGAAGAGGAAAGGGTTTTTTCCAGGTTACGTTTGAAGCCGGAGAGAGGGGGAGAGCCCGAGGGTGTTGGGGCATGATTCCAAGTGGGGGGGAAGCACGAGAGAAGTCTTGGAGAGGGTTTAAAGGAGGAGGGGGATAAGGGGGAGAGCAGGGGAAAAGGTCCTTTTGAGGAGCGGGGGGGTTGCGGGGAGGGGAGGTTTTTAGAGTTTAAAGGCAGAAAAGAATAAAGGGGGAGAGGTTATGGAGACCCTTTGTAGGTCGAATTTGGGCTAGTTTAAAACGGGGATTCTTTTGGGAAATTTGGGTAGCCATAAAGGGGATCGGCAAGGGAGGGGCAGGGGAGAAGCGGGGAGAGAGGTAAAATCAAAAGGGGCCACAGATTTTTAAGGATAGTTTTGGGGGGGAGCGGGGGTGCTAGCTGGGAGGCCGCAGAGGAGGATTTTTCCAGTATTCGAGGCGGGAATGCGAGGGAAAGGACAAGAAATTTTTGTGCTTTCAATTTAAAAAAATAGAGAATTGGGGAAAAAATTTTTTTAGGGGGGGGTGACAAGCAGGGGTGGGGGTTTTGGATGTGTGGTTTAAAAGGACAGATTGGAGTCAAAGATTACCCCAAAGGGCAGGGGACCTTTTGGTTTGCTGGTGAAGAGTGTAGCCTTTAAACAGTGATAGAGAATGGGGTGGAGAGAGGGAGGGGACGGGGGGGAAGATAAAAAATTTCATTTTTCCCCAAGTTTAGTTTTTTGGAGACGGGAGGAGAAAAAGGGGAAAAGGACGAAAACATTTAGGGAACCCCCGGGGGAGAAGAGAGCATCTGTGCCGGAGGGGTAAGATTTTTGGGGGTCATCTGCATACGGGGGTATTGAAACCGTGTGAAGCTATGAACGACCCCGACCCCAAAAGGGGTAGATAGAGAAAGTAGTGGGGCCCCGGAAATGACCCTTGGGGGCACCGACAGAGAGAGGGGGGAAGGTGGGGGGAGCGAGAAAAAGAGAACCCGGAAATTCCCCATCAAATGAGGGACGAGGGATACCAGGAAATCCTGATGCCGAGGGAGGAGAGAAGTGTAGCAGGAGGGAATGGTCACAGTGGGCAAAGGCAAAGGGAAAGGGTTTGGGTAGAAGGGACGAGTAGTGCGTGGAAAGGGTTTTTGGGATTTTTTAGGATCCCTTGGTTTACTTTGGTTTGGGGCGGGGTTTTAGTAGAGTGGTGGGGCGGAAGCCCGAATTTGGGGCGGGTCAAGGGAGAGATTGGGGGGAGAATTGGGGGGAAAATTGAAGATGGCCCTGTTCTCAAGGAGTTTAGAGGGGGAATGGAAGCAGTGAGAAGGGGCGATAGTTGGGGCAGTTTTAGGGGGGGGACATGAGAAAGGGTTTTTTAAGGGGGTATGGTTGCCAAGTTTAAAGGGAAGGGAAGGGTTCCAGAGGTTTAAAGATAGATTGAAGAAAGAGTTTTGGGGGCTGGGGTAAAAAACACAAAAAGGGCAGGGAAGGGGGTGAGATGGGAGTTTGGCAAAAACTACAGGTGGTGAGGTTCGATTTTGGGCATAAGAGGGGGAGCTTTTTAGGATGACCTGGAAAAGCAGTTAGGGGGGGAATAGTCATGGGCAGTACAGAGTGGGCTGTGGGGGCACCGCCGGAAAAAGAGGAAAGGGCCCGAGGGGGCGTTGGGGGGAAGCTTTTTCTGATGGGGGATTTTTTTTTTTATGGAAGGTATTTCAAAATCCCTCTGCTGAGAGGGGAGATGGGGGGGGGGTGCGGTGGGCGCAGGAGAGGGGTTAAGGGGGTTAAAAAAATTGTCTGGGGTTTTTGGGGAAACAGGGAGGAAAATGAGGAGTGGTGAAAAATAGTCTTTTTTTGGGGTGAGGGATGCGGATTTAAATTTTGTGCATGATTCTTATATTAAGGGGAAGTCAGTGGGGGGAGCGGGTTTTTTTTTTTTCCAACGGGTTCGGGGCAACTCTAAGCTCCCCCTCAGCTGTTTTGGGGGAAACCCCGTGTGCCAAAGGGGGTTTTTTTTCATTTTGCGGGGGGGCGACAGCATCGAGAATGGAAGGGGGATTGTTTGTTTGTAGAATGTGGTTTGGGTGCGTCTGGAACAACAAGGAGGGAAAAATTTGGGAGAGAGGGGAAAGAGAGTCAGAGAGAGGGGCAAGGGGTTTAGGTTTTTTTAGGTTTCCTGCGTGGGTGGGGCTAGATTTTTGGGGGCAGGAGGGGCAGGGGGAGTGGGGGATGGAGGAAAAGGGGAGCCCGATTGTGGTCAAGATAGGGGGGAGGAGAGTTTTTTAGAGGTTAAATAGGGGGGAGAGGGGTGAAAAAAAGGGTCCAGTGTTTTTCGGTCCCGTGGGGAGTGGCCCCCAGAGGTCCACTTTGGGGGAGGCCAAAGGAAGAGGAGGGGTGACCGATTTTTTTTAGTAGTGGAGTGGGGGGGTAACGATTGGAATGGTTTTAAAAAACCCCTTTATAATGGGGGGGATGTCGGTGGGAAGGAAAAATGGGGGAGCCCCGGGGAAACAAAGTGGGCAAGGAAAAGGGGGTGGCAAAGGCCCCAGGGGGAACGATAAACAAAAGCCACTTGGAGGGTTTGGAAGGGGGGGTAGAAAGCGGGGCAGAAAAGCACCTGAAAAGGGGGGGAGGGTTTAAAGGGAAGGTACTGGTGGAATGAGAGAAAGGAAAAGGTAAAAAAAACAAAGAAGGCCGACACCCTTTTCCCCCCTTTTTTACTGCCCCCGGGGGGGGGTGTTTGGGTAAAAAGGAACCCACCATAGGGAAAAGTGCAGCAGGGGGTTTTTGTCAGAGGGGGTCCAAACCAAGTTTTTCCCCGTTAATCCAAGGAAGGTGAAATTTCCCTAGGTGAAGAGTTTGGGGGAAGAAGGGAAGCTTTTGCACACTGAACCTGCAATTTCCCAAAGGGGTTCAACATGGGGATTGGGGCTGCAAGGGGGGGTATTATGATGTCCTATATGTTTTAAAATTGTCATTTAAACACTTTACCATTGTTTTCCCCTTTTTACTTAAGTTATGTATGCCCAAACCCCCCTTTAAATTTCAGCGCCCTGGAATCAATGGGACTTTAAAAAACTTAAAAATAATAATAATAATAATAAATAAATAAAATAAAAATAACCAAGAAAGGGAAAAGGTAAAAGTTCCCACCAAAAATTTAAAAAATGGGGTAATTTAAAAAACATTCCCAAGCGTTTTTTCCCCTATTCTGCACATATGGCAAATTTCAGCTCCCCAACTTTTCAGATGCATTTTTTGTATCCCTTTCCCACTTTTTTTGTGCAGCCAAACATAAAAGGCTCCCTAGAAGAGGGGAAAAAGTTTGCTTACACATTCAGACTTGTTCCCTGCATAAAGACCATAAGCTGTGAACCGGAGTAACCCACCAGCCCACTATACGTTTATGATGTAGAAATATCAAGGTTTCCTGCTGGAACTTATATTACTCACTTCTCCTTGTTCCACTTCACAGGTTTCAATCTTGTAACACCTTTAGGCCATTTCCTAAAAGGGGTTTTCCATTTTTAGATAAAGTCAATCGGGGACAGGTGAAACTGAGTGTAGTTTCCTATTTTTAGAACCCCTCAAACTGAAGATGTTCAAAAATTAAAACTCCTTAAACAGGACTTTTATCTGTGATTCTTTTATGTGTAATCTGGTGTGCACATAAATGCATGTTTTAAGCAGCAAAATATGCATGAAGACATGCCATGTGAATCCAGCCTAAGGCAATGTTCACACGGCTTATTGGGGGCGTAATTGGGGGGCCGGTTTTCCCCCCGCAATTCCCCGGAAGCCGTGAGGGGCCGGGGCCGGCACTCGCCGTCCCCATAAAACTCTCATTCAAACGGGGGCACGCCGTAAATAATTGAATGTCACTTTCTCCCCCCCCCCTGGGGATTCCGCCGAGCGGGGGGGAGAGGGCAGGAGCCATATTTTTCTAAAGAAATTGGATTCCGTAGTTACTGGGGGGATTGGAGCCTATCAGCGCAAATCCGGGGACGCGTACGCCCCAATATCCCAGAATAAGCCCTTGAAGAGGCCTAAGGGTGCAGGCATAGGGATTGTTTTGTGCAAGGACTTTTGTAAGGGAGCCAGAGGGCCCAAAAAGGGAAGTCACAAATCCTGCTCTGATGGGAACTTTTTTTTCACCCAGAAAAAAATGCTTTTAGTGCGGAAAAAATTTTAAAAAATATCTGGCTGGGTTAACAGATGTGGAGTTTTCGTACCATACCTCATAACTACAGTGTGTCTGGGGGCTGGCAAAGTACCGAAAGTTTACATTCCCTACAATCCTGCAGGTTATCATTGGTAGGGGCAAAACTATAGGGGGTATAGAGGTTGCAACCAAGCCCTGGTGCATATGGGATCCCAAAGGCCCATCAGCAATAGAAGACACCAGTATTATACATAGTTAAGTTAAATTATTATGATCATCAGCTAAAATCAAAAGTAATCGGTGTGCAACACAGACTTCAGATAGACAAGTTGGTTGTGACTCAATAGAGTCCTGGAAGGTTATCTGGAGTAATGCTGACTGCAGTGCATCCCACAGCTGCTGGAGCGTGCATGGGGGAGGATCCATAGAGCGAATTTGATGATCAAGGTGGTCCCACATATGTTCAATCGAATTTCAAGTGAATTAGGGGGCTAGATAATACTTGAAAGTCTTGATCATGCACTTTCAATCAATTTTGGACATTTCTAGTCATGTTACACATTGTTTTCCTGGTCCCATCCACTCCTCCCCATAGTGAATATAATCAGCATGTATGGGTGTACATGATCTGCAGGAATGAAGAGTGCCTTCCACATGGATGAGTGGGCCCAGAAACTACCACAAAAACAAACCCCAAACCAAACACTGACACCACCAGCTTATGTTCTTCCAGCAATGGTTGCAGGGTGTTTGTTCTCTGATGTTTCTCTGACTCGCCAACATCCATCCGATCAATGAAGCAGATAACTTGACCCATTAAAGAAGGTAACCCTTCAGAGGTCCAATTCTGTGCCAATTTTGTGCTGATGCAACTTTCTCAGCAGAGGAACAGTGACCATCCGTCTGCTTCAGAGCTCTATATGCAGTAGGGTTCACTGAACTGTTGTTTTAGACACGTCTAGAAGCCCCCTGGTTCATTTTAGTAGTGAGCTGCTCCACTGCTGCCTGTTGATCCACCCTTACGCACCTTTTCAGCCCACATTCTCCTCTCATATCAGTGGCAGGTGGCGCCGCCCAGTCGCCAGAACACGTATCCACAAAAGTGCCATTTTGTCCACTCACGATACACCTTCACCAAAGCAGCACAGGAGCAATTCAAAAAACTGCAGAGTTCAAGAAATTCTGCCCCCTTTGGCCAAAAAGCCAATAATCATCCCTTTTTGCAGATTTGATAAATTGCCCTTTTTATCCATAACGGCAATGAGGGATATATGTGCAGACAGCCTAACACACCTTACCTACTTACCACACCTTACTTCTTTCTGAGCTATGGACTGCCGACATTAAAAGTGGGAAGCGGTCATAATAGCAGTGTAAATTGAGCACGGTAAATATGTAACCTGTAACAGATATTGTTTCTGATTATTGGTATACTGTCACAGCTAAGGGGAGCAATTCCAATGATATTATTATTTTAGGAAAAAAAAGACTTGTAATACAATTTCCTACTTCTGTAATTCAACAATTTAAGCAGCATGATCATTTTCCTTCTGTTAATATTCCCTGGGCTGCCTTTCTTCCAAGTGTTTTTTTTACATTATATTGACACTTCATCTGTATCTCTCTGAATATTTCATTATACATCAACAAGCAATTACGGCTGACATGCAACCTGTATTCATTAGTGTAGACTAATGGGTGAGGAACGTGTGGCACTTACAGAAAAATAAAAACAGGAACATAGGATATTTTAAAGCATTTAAAAGGAAAAGACCCAGGAGGTTCTCCTATTGCACAAGGAAAAATGAACAATAAAAAGTGTGAAGGCGGCAGCAGCTGCTAATGGAGTATTCAGCATAATACACACATTTATGCTTATTATTGTTCCTAAATCGCTCTCCTGTATATAAGCAAAGTAACCTGATAACTACTCTGTGGACTTACTTCAGCGTTCCACAGTCATTTATTTGCAGCTGCTTTAATCCCTATAGACGCTATCCCTTAATTAATTTGGTGGGTTGATTACACTAATTGCAAAATATGCACAATGGAACAGCAGGGATCACACTTCACTTGTGCTTTTTATCACACAAGGCAATGGAAACAAATTGTGTTTATATAGATGTATTTCCTGCAGGGATTTTCACACCTCTGTAACGCAGCTACGTGTGGGAGCCGTATATTTAGCGCCAAAAAAAGGATTAGATATCTTCATGGCAATGAAGGAAAGCCTTTGCCAGAATGAGATTACAAAACAGTCAATGAGTCAAATTATAACTGGACGAAAGGGGTGTTGTCACAAAGCTGCTCCTCACAGCTTCAGGCTCCCACTTCCTGTTCAGGCTGTGGGTGGTTCGGCAGCAGTGATTGGCATATCAGCTTTGTTATTCTTAACTGAGTCTATTAGAGGGACATTACTAATAGAATGGTTTAAAAGGTTTTTTTTTCTCGCTACAAAGATCATATCTCTAATAATGGGGACAGTAAAAATAAGCACTTTTGTAATTGGTTTGCTTTACCTAAGTCACTTAGTATAGTAGATAGAGCTAAACTGTGCAACTCCAGCTATTTCTGCAACAGCAGGACGGGACACAGTCCTTTTCTGTGATTGGCTGGCTGACATTTCATTCAGCCTGTAGGGACACATCCCCGGATGGGAAACCCCCCCGGACACGACCCCTGCACTGTGATTGGTTGCCTGCACACTCTGTCTTTACTCCTCTCTGAGCTGTGAGAATCGAGCTGCCTGTGTGAGAAGCTGTGACAGCCCTATGTGATGGCTCTCCAGTGATAGTTCTATGTACTGAGTAACTGCCAGATTCACTCTCCCCTCATAACACAGTCTTATACCCTGTGCTCCCCCCATATAACAGCATTATACAGTCAGTTTTCTCTCCCTCCTGCCTGATAACAGAGGGGAGAGGGAGGAGGGCAGAGAGCATTTCTCACACTTGTTTCATCAGTTCATGCTGTGTGTATAACAGTAATTACACCAATGAAGGTACTGGCTACAAGGAGCTTGTGCAGCCTGGAGCTGAGAACTCTGCCCCCATGAAGCATGAGAACTCTGAACCAGAAGCATGAGAACTGCAGCCAGAGGCAGGTGGGCTGCAAAGCTGACATCCTCCCCCATCCCCTGCACACACAGAATGATGATGTCACAACTCTTCAGTGAGGGGAGACTCGCCTACTGAGAGGATTTGAAACTGGAACGAAAGCTGTCGTACACTTCAGCTGATTCTACCAAATGATAAAACCCTTTAAACACTAGGGCAGAAGGCTACAGAGCTCTAAAGGGTTAAAGTTTGTCAGTACTGTAGATATGATGCTGGTAAGGCACAATAGGTAGTGATGTGGATTGGCTGCTGAAGCGATGAGAGAAGAAAGAGGTGGATGGTAACCCAGTGAAGCTTTTGTATATAAGCAGAAGATAAGAACTGCTCTAGCTCTGAAAGACAGCAAAATCAGAAAAGCAATGTATTTGGTAATAATCATCACCTTTGTCTACATGTTTAAAGCTAATCAATGTTGTTGGAATAATACTTCAATTATCCATTTGTAGACAAAAATATTGCAGTGGGCCAGGGAGGGGATGAAAAAAATAAATAAAGGGATCATCTGTCCAACCCATTTTGTTTCAGTGCTGATCTCAAGTCCCATGCAATGTCACATTCACTGCTCATGTGACCCTGCAGCCTTTCAAAGACCTCAGTGGTCTCTTCCTGTTCGAACAGCACATGACCGCCATGTCCTATGACTGGCTGCAGGGCCACATGCCAAGGATTGTAACATTATTGGCAGAGCTCAGTGGTGGAATGGGGCCGGTTTGAAAGGTGAATCACTTCTCTTTTTCTATTTTACTTCTTCTCCGGCCTACTTAAAGGGCATTTTCTATCTAATTGTTTACCTCCAGTTTTGAAAGGGGGTGTTTTCTAGCTTGATTGACAGTTCAGGCCAGTGGCAAACCGATGTCATCATCATGTCGCTGCTCTGAACATGTGCACTCCCAATGCCATTAAGAAAACAACTCATAGCATCTTCGGGAATGGTTAAAGCTGGCTACTTCTACCTAGGGCATCATCACAACTATCAATGTTAAAGGGGTTGTCTCATTACAAGGATTGCTTTTTATGTGAAAGATCTTGCAAAAACAAGTCGCTTCGCAATATGTGTCCATTAACAGTATCTTACCCATTTCTAGATATCCCCTCTAGTATGGGCTGCATCAGCTCCTCAGGTGGCTATAGCTACAGACCTGTTTGATCTCCTCGATAGGCTGTCAGCACTGGTTGCTATAGCTACAGACCTGGCTTCTACTGCAGCCTAGTAGAAGCCAGTAAACGTGTCCCTGAATTCAAAGTGAAACCAAGAAAACAGAACTGAGGTAAGATGAATCAATGTAGTGAGACAACCCCTATAAGAGGTGTTTTGACAATCCCTTGTTCCAGTCCTGCAGTGTTCTTTCTGTTTCTCCCCAGTTTACACCCAAATGTACATGAAAATGCGCAAACCCAGCCAGCCACCCACATCCTGCTTAAACACAGCAGAGTGTAACATTGGACGCCCAGCCACTGCTAGAGTAGAAAGGTAGTCAATAACCTAAAAAGCCCACATAAAACAATACAGATAGACAAACTATCTTTAAAATGAAGCAAACTCAGAACAGAAATGTATTTGATAATAAAAGTTTTCTAGCTGTGCCTACCTATTTAAAGCTAAAGAGCTGGGGTTATCTTTGATGAAAAAACGTCAGCTCACACGCAGCAAATTTGTCATAAAAAATTCTGACTGGGGTAGGTTGTACATTTATTTCCAGCCCTAGCTCTAAATCTACATGGCACTTGTGTATGGTCGGATTTTTAAGCAGATTCGGTATTTAGAATCTGCAAAAATCCGACTGTAAATCATCCCCATAGACCTCAATAGAAAATCCAAGCTGTAGTCTACACAGCTCAAATTTCCTGAGGTCGGGTTTCAAATCCGAAATCTGTTCAAAAAACTTAGAACATATTCTATAATCCATCGTATCTGACTTGAAAACGGCGGATAATAGTACAATCCAATGTTAACGCGTCGGCCGCAATCTGAAAACCGACTGCAAAATCCGTGCATAAAAACGCGGTAGAAAACGAAAAACAATAGAAAAATACTGGTCGGATTCTGTAACTAAATAGTAATTGCTGTATAGATGTAGCCTAAAATGTTTGCAAAAAATCTGTCACATGTGAACATACCCTTATAGCAGACAACACAAGCCAAGTAGATTTTTTTTGTCAAATAATGAGAATATCCATAAGCATAAACTGAAAAAATTATAGGAGAAATGTCTGGGTGCATTGGGGAACATCAAACGTAAAGGAATGTCAAAATGCAAGAGCCTGCATACAGTCAAACAGGATCTGTGTTCTCTTTATTAGACCACATAAATCATTTGCCAATGCAGTGCTCGGGAAATCCCGATCATCAGGGCTTCCTCGCTGTTTTCTTTTGCTGGCTCCTAGATCTTGTGGGATTTGTTGCAGCCTGAGTGAATGGGGGATGGATTGATGAACAAAATTATAGTCAGCATAGGGGTTGCATTCTAGTTTTCATTTGTTACTGACATTAATTGCACATAAAGCGCTTACAATGGGTCAGTTACCGACTTGCTGACTTAAAAGTGTCATTCCTTTCTTCTAAAGTGATAACAAGTCGCTAGGATACACCATCACTTTATGATTGCTGTGGTATATCCCAGTGTTTCTAAAAAATAAGGGGCTGCTGTGCTACTTTGGCTGATATCTGCTGCGCCCCCGTGGCTTGTCCCCACGGTAAGGGTTATTGGTCGGTTTTTCAGACGGTTTGCAGTTTTAGAAACCGTCTGAAAACCGACAAGCAACCATCCCCATAGACTATAATAGAAAATCTGTTCAGCAGTCCCCACTGCACGTATTTTCCGTCGGACGGTTTTTCACTCCACTGGCGGTCCGAATAACTTAGAACATGTTCATTCTTCTGCCCGGTTTTCAGGCAGAACATGAACATGTGGGTGCGAAAGGGGACGGCTTGAATCCGCAAACCACGGACAAAAGCCATCCCCCTATGTGCCAAAAAAAAGATAAAATACAGGTCGGAAAATCTGACCGGTATTTTGGCAATGCCATGTGAATGCACCCTTGGGGTATGTTCACATGGCTGATTTTGACGCGTTTTTCGGAGCATTTCCGCTCCCGAAACAGCATCAAAATAGCCTCAGAAACGCCTGGAGTTCAATTTTCATTGATTCCTATGTAAAACAGCGTTGTTGTTCACACATGGTGAGGTTTTTACGCACATTTTAGTTGCTTCTTTGGAAGCGGTTTTGGCCGCTGAAAAAGAAGTGTCATGTCAATTCTCAAAGCATTTTCAGCGCCTAAAATCCCTATAGGAATCAATGGAAAGCTTCAAAACCCCATCCAAAACTTCGTCGCGTTTTTAGACGTGTTTCGTGGCGCGTTTTTGGGCGAGGTTTTTGTCCTGGCTATTAATTTATATGGGTGAAAACAGTGTTGAAAACCTCACCCAAAACCTCGTCCAAAAACACGCCAAGAAACGCGTCTAAAACCTCTTCTAAAGAAGCGTGTTTCAGGCGAGGTTTTGATGCTGTTTTGGGCACTGAAAAATCAGTGTCCAAACAGCGTCCAAATAAGCCGTGTGAACATACCCTTACTGTTTTTTCTTGCATGGTAGCTTTCCCGACTATAAGCTTGATTCATTCAAATTGGTCTGACTCCAGCTTCCTGCACACCTAGGTGGCCAGGAGCACTTCTTTAAAATAAATAGCAAAGCAAATGCAGCACTTAATCAGTGCTGCAGCCTCTTCATCTTCAAGATCTGTGGGGTCCCATCAATCAGAAGCTGATGGCAGATCCTAGTAAATTGCCATCACATTTAAGATAGGAATAACCTATTCTCAAGGCAGAGAAATCTGTCTTTTGATAATCAGATTTTTATCGTCTTTTTTGTGGTTCGATTTAACCCCTTCCTGACAGCTGGTCATAACAAAATGGCTGTTCATGTTTTCCTCTCCACCTTCCAAGAGCGATAACTTTTTAATTTTTCGATCAACATGGACATATGAGGGTTTTTTGTTTGCGGGACAAGATGTACTTTTAATGCTGCCATAGATTATATCGGAACACTAAAAAAAAATTCTAAGTGGGGTGAAAGGTGAAAAAAACGTACTTGTGCCATGTTTGCATAGGTTTTGTTTTTAGGGTGTTCACTCTTTGGTACAAATGATGTGTTATCTGTGTTCTGAAGGTTCATATGATTTCAGCAAAACCAAATATGTATGTTTTAGTACTTTTTTAAAAATTCAAAGATTCTCTATTTCTCGTTTGCAGTGTAGTGCTGTACTTTGCGACCATTAACTTTTTTGCTTTTTCACCTATTGACCTGAGTGATGGTGAATTTTTTGTGGCTATATGTGCTTATTATTGGTACCATTTTGGGATAGATGTGACTTTTTGATCAATTTTTAGGAGACGTGAAATGACCACAAAATCGCAATTTGGGCATTGGGAACCTTTTCTTCTACAGTATTCAGCATACAGGATAAATTATGTTATATTTTAATAGATCAGACTGTTACAGATGCAGGATACCAATTATTTGTAACGTTTTATTTTTTTTATTTGGAAAATGGAAAAAAGAGGTGATGTGAACTTTTAATATTTTTTATAAATTTTTATACTTTATAACAGTTTCTTTTTTTCCTTTAACATTAAGTCCTCCTAGGGTACTTGAGCTATAAACAAGGCAGCTATGAAAGCCTTCATTAGGCCTCCAGCTTCCATGTTAACAGATAGGCATCCCACGATCTTGCCGCAAGGATGCCAATCAAAGCGAGGAATGATACGCGGAACCATTTCTCATTCATTTAGACACTGCAGCTGCAATATTTAAAGGGTTAAATAGCAGGGAACAGAGCCGCCTCCATTCCCTGCTATTAGCGGAAGGTGTCAGTTTCACCAGGCTCCTATGTAGCAAACTTATGGAGTAAGCCTGCTACCTAGGTCCTTACCGGTACCATGATGTACTCAAACCACATGTGTCGGTAAGAAGCTAAAGAGGTTGTCCAGTTTAGAGAACCCATTTTTAAATAGTCTGTTTAGGAATTCTGAGCTAATAAAGTGGGGTCTTCTGTTCCGGATCCTGATCTCTTGAACAAAATGGATAGTAGTTATAATTAGTGTTTCTTGATCGGGCAGACGTGTCCCATTCTGCAATACACAGACAACATATTAATTCGTTTCCCCTCTGTTGGTGCTGCGGGGAAAATTGAATACTTGCAGATTTTCCAAAAGATTACAGCAGATCTCTGGGGGTCCCAGCAGGAGGACAGTTTGTGATCACCTCATTTTTGAAGGGGTTGTTTCACTACATTGATTCATCTTACCTCAGTCATGTTATCTTGGTTTAATTTTGAATTCAGGGGCGTGTTTACTGGCTTCCACTAGGCTGCAGCAGAAGCCAGGTCTGTAGTTATAGCAACCAGTGCTGGCAGCCTATCATGAGAGATCAAACAGGTCTGTAGCTATAGCGACCTGAGGAGCTGATGCAGCCCATACAGGAGGGGATATCTCAGAATAGATAGGATACTGTTAATGGACATATATTGCAAAGTGACTTGTTTTTGCAAGAACTTTAGCATAAAAAGCAATCCTTGTAGAGAGACAACCCCTTTAAGGGTCCCTTTTAACACGTATGGACTGTGGCATTATTGCAGTTGTTAAGCAGTTTATAGCGAAATATAAAAGAAGCAGAAAGTGTAAATTTAGCATATGTGCTCAGCTTTACAAAGCAAGATGAAAAAGTTAGTTTGGGGAAGAAAGTTAGGCTAAGTCTACACAGCAATGTTAAAATACCATCCAAAATCCAATGGCATTTTAACATCTCGGTATCACAGTTTTTGCCGCAGGTTCTTAGCTAAAAACCTCGGTCGGTTTTCGGATTTCCCACCGGCCACGTACTCTGAATCTACAGGAATCCGACAGGAACATATTCTCTCTTCCGCTGGACGGCTAGTGGTTTAGAAAACCCATAGTAGGAAATCCGTGCTATGTAGACTACAGCATGTTTTTCTGTTGCGGTGTCCACAGCACTGATTACAGTCGGATTTTTGGTGGATTCCAAATACTGAATCCACCACAAACCCAAAAACCTGTGCTTTGTAGACATAGCCTTATTTGTCTTAAAATGGTGCTAAACGTATGCTGCCGGAAATTATTTTCCTAGTAGAATTAGGCCTCTGGCTTCATGTGATCAGTATTTCATTATCACTACATTATTACATCAGTGTTTGTTATCCGAAACCAGAAGTGGAGCTTAAATAAACACAGAAGCAGAAAAAGTACAATGGAAAGATTTGCATATGTTCCCTGTTTTAGGCCTACTTCTGGTTTTGGCTAACAAATACTGATGCAAAGCGTTTATACCTGACTGCATCCCAAGTGTCTGGTAATGCCGCTCTGAGCTGCAGGACTATGTTAGATGTACTCTACTGCTATCTACCTGTGCCAAAACAAGCTGCTCCTTTGAATGAGGACTTCTCCATTTTCTTTTACTATACTGTGTGTAAAATAGAGGACCGTAAGGAAGCTCCTGTTTCCAATACAGGCAGTCCCCGGGTTACATACGGGATAGGGACTGTAGGTTTGTTCTTAAGTTGAAATTGTATGTAAGTCAGAACAGGTATATTTATTAAATGCAATTCCTTTTTTTTTTAGTTTTGGATAGTGCAGGGAACAGTTTTTACAATTTGTTTTGCTGTCTTTGCCATTTTTTTAGAAGATTACACATAACGTTCTGTATCTCATGTGGAGCTCTGGCATGCTGGCACTTGGTTATCATGGGGCGTGACTCAGTGTTTAATGTCAGCCACGCCCCATACGTCTCCGTTTGTAACTAGGGGACGTATGTAAGTCGGAACGATGTAAGTAGGGGACTGCCTGTATAGAAAATTACATTGACTATCAACAGCTCTTTCCAGCAGTTATGCAATTTTTATTCATTTTTCTTATTTCAGGTCAAAATGTGGGTTGTTTAGAACTATTTACTAGCTGTCTATAGAGATAGGGTATGTTGAGTCCGCAAGGTTGGTGCTTTTTATTTTATTTTATTTTTATTTTTCTCTCTGGATTATGGAGGTCTGTTGACCCAATGAGAAGTCTGAATTTGACTCTAGTGAGAGGTAAGAACAGAGTAGGACCACCCGCCTTGAGATCCCGTTGTAAGCCGGGGGTGGCTTAAGCATTTTTTGATCAAAATGTGTGAACTAAGAATCTCAAAGTTTTTTTCATGTATTGTAGATAGCATAAATGAGTCCGCTTTTAGACACGTGTTTGGATCCGTCTGTCAGACCCCAAACAGACCCAAACACATATCTAATAATGAGCAATGTGATTTACATTGCTTTTACTATGAAACATGCATCAGCGTTCACATGAGTGATCGCAATGCGTGTCTCACTGCGTCTTTCGGATCCATCTTTCGGATCCGTTCCAAGAGTTGACATGTCAATTCTTTATCCAAAAGAAGCAGGAGCCCTATTTTAAACTATAGGTCTCGATCCTGCTGCATCCAACACCTATCCAAACACGCAGCTGCATGTTGGATACGTGTTGGATCCGTCTAGGGTCCGATCGCCAATGCGTTTTTTGGATGCGATTTTCGGATCCAACACGGATCCAAAAACAACGTGTGAACAGCCCCTTATTGTCTCAGATTTCAAGATTTTCAAAACAGAATGGTCATCTTAGAAGTAATTAATATTATAAACTGAGGCAAAACAATATACTCAGACTTATTTTACAGGGAATATAAATGATGTGGTTCAAGCATTTTTATTCCAGCACTTTTCTTGTCCTTTTTTAAGTTTTATAGAGAAGGCTTTTAAGAAGAAAATGTGTTTTAACAAATATAGTATATTACCGCCCATGCCTTTCCAATCACTCAATGAGAGCTGTGTATACTGCTTAGCAGGCAGCCTTAAAGGGGTTATCTCATCTCAAAGTTTCATAGGATGCATGAATGAAATAATTTTGCTTTGCTCAGTCACTTCCTGGTCAAGCTGTCTGTAATTAGCATATGAGCTCATGTATGTATTCAGACTTCTCTGTTTATTATGTTTATTAGTCTAGATTAGCTAAATTACCTTCTCTGAGGTCCAGAGAAGCTTCTGAGCTAATGTAAACAGTAGCGTAATTAGTCTTTTGTCTGAAAGATCAGATAACACACAAGCTTTTACACTGCTGTGTGATGATGTCACTCCCTGCTATCAGATAGACCAAACAGCAGGGGAAAAGGAGTACACAGGTCGGTCACTTGGGAAACCTGAGAGCCCTCAGAAGGCGATAAAATCATTTATAGCTCCTTAACAAAAAAAGATGAACAAAGCAATATATTTGGAAAACGTCTTAATCTAGTGTCCCTACATTTTGAAAGCTATTCTTTGTAGTGATACAACCCCTTTAAAACTTCCTGCTTCTGTCATTCATAATCTTGTGATCTCAGGGGCTAGGTAACTGCTGGACCTGAACAGATCTAGATCTAGAGAGTCCTGGTGGCTGGCTTTCCTTGATATAATATAACAGCCCCAGTAGCAGAGAACTTCAAACAACAACAAAAACATATTTTCTGTATGTAAAAATGCGCACCTAGAGGTTTTTTTCTGATCTGATGGGAGGGAAAATAATGGAATAATAATGGAAAATAAAGACAAAACAAAGTAAAAGGTAAATTAAAGAAAACCTGAAACGCTGACAGCTCAAACCCAGACACCTCTACATATAAAATATATCACTTAACTAAAAGAGACATGACCCATTTACAAAACTTAAGCTTTTTTTTTTTTTTTTTTTTTAAACAGCGCCTTCTCTGGTTATTATTTTTTTCCATTGTTTTTAATATAAATTTTCCATGCAACTGGAAAAAAGCAGTAAAAGTGCAAGTGGAAAATGACACTGATTAAAAAAAAAAAAAAAAAAAAAAAATGCCAGTAATTTTACTTAACATTTGAAAACCACTGTGTTTTTACACATGTTTTTTTTCAGGCAGTTTAAGATGACATAATAACTAGGGAACAAGGCTAAAATGAACTAAGATATGTGTACTTGATTGTATGGCTCAGCTCAGTTCATGGAGTTTATACAGTGATGTTTCTAAGCTCAGTGGTTTCATATACACTACTCACAAAAAGCTAGTGATATTTGGATTTTGGTGGAAATTTCAGGATGAACATAATATTTCTTGAAAATCTTTTTAAAAGAACTAAATGAAACCATATCAACTTTAGAATGCATATATTCAACTGTTCAATGTCTCAATCATTTTTGTACATCTTGCTGATCTCTAACAACGAGCTTAATGGCAAAATTCACAACAGATGTTTGTTCCTTGAATCGCCCAATAAATTTAGGCGATCCAATTGAATTGGGATTTAAACAGTCCTCCTCATCATGCTGTTCACATTTTGACATCATGAGACCAAGACAACACCTTACAACTGATCAACTGTGTCTCACTATTGCGAAGCTTCAAGCAGGATGCTCTGATGGAAGTGGCCACTGAAATTTGTCATCAGCAGGTTGCAACAGAAATACATGAAGAATCCAAACCACACTGATGTAGATGGTTATGAATGGTCTGATGACATGACACTTAATTGCCGCACACCTTCCTTAAACATGCCTGGAGTTATGTGATATTCATTATCCTGTTCCGCAGGGTATTGTTTACAATGAAGTGGTCATCCGTATGTTATGTAGTCAAAGAATATCCACTTCTTTGCCTTTCTGTGACTCTTCCAGTCTCTCTGTATCTCTGTTGCAACCTGCTGATGACACTCTGTGATACTCTAAGCTCAGTGGCAACTTCCGCCTGAGAGCATCCTGCTTGAAGCCTCACAATGGTGAGGTACTGTTGATCCATTGTAAGGTGTTGTTTTGGTCTCATGTTGTCAAAATGTGAACAGCTTGATGAGATGGACTGTTTAAATCCGAATTCAAATTGATCCCCTAAATGTAACAACTGTTGTGAATTTTGCCACTAAGCTTCTTTTTAGAGATCAGCAAGTTGTGCAAAAAGTACTGAAACACTGAACAGTTGGACATGTGCATTCTAAAGTTAAAGGGGTTGTCTCACTACATGGATTGCTTTTTATGTTAAAGTTCTTGCAAAAACAAGTAACTTTGCAATATGTGACCATTAACAGTGTCCTACCTATTCCTAGATATCCCCTTTTGCATGGGCTGCATCAGCTCCTCAGGTCACTGAGGACTGAGGTAAGATGAATTGATGTAGTGAGACAACCCCTTTAAGAGATGGTCTCATTTAGTTCATTTGAAAAAAAATGATATATTTTATGTTCATCCAACCAAAAGCCAATTATCCCTAACTTTTTGTGTGTAGTGTATATTTTCATACACTGGAAGGCCTATGGAAGCAGAGAAATACTGAAAAAAAAAAAAAAAACAACTTTCAAGTAATTAAACTGGTCAGATGTCATCGCAGGAGAAACCACCATGTGATGCCTCATTTTCTCGCAACAGAAAATTAAGATTCTAATGAACACTAAAGGTTCTCTGGAGTTGAGAGAGTCATTTGATGAGTCTCAGCACTGGCTATTAAATTGGAACTACTGCTCAGTCAAAAGATAAAAACAAGCACATGCAGCACAGGCAAAATTGTGTCTCAAAGTTTCTAAGTCAAATACCTTCCATGATGAGAAATGTCAACTAAGTAAGCCAAGTCAATATATGTATGTATATATGTATGTGAACCACTTGAAAAGTATTTCCAATGTACCTGTATTTTTCATCATATAAAGTCAGATGTATGGTCATAAGGAATAACAGAATATCTGACCATTATATAAATTGCATGCTGCATTGTATCCTCATCATGTTCTGAACCTAGCTTCAAATCTCTGATTCAGAGGGCAGAGTGGGTGGAGACTAGCTGCTATTGTTTCTCTGATAGTGAAGAAAAGATACAGCTTCACCATGTATTTGTAGCACAGCACTGGAAACAGCAGCAAAAGCATGAAGAACATCATACAGCAGTAATGAACACAGGTAAATCTAGCTCTGGGGTGAGAAAATTAAGAGCCTGCAACATCTCTGTTTTTCTCACTACACGTCTTCCCTCCATCATCTACACCTACTCTGCTTCACCTCCCCTTTCCATAGATTTTAATAGGCAGTTGTAACCTTATCTCTTGATAAAGCTTAAAGTAAGGCTATGTCTACACAGCAGAGGTTTCCCATTGGATTTTGGGTGGTTTTAGTATTTTGAAACCGTTGAAAATCCAACCGAAAAACGTCCACATGGACTTCCAATACAAAAAATGACCTACAGTCTACACAGGTCATTTTGTCTCTGCTCATTTTTGGGTGCCGGTGGTTTTAGGAACATGTTGAAAATCTGACGGAAAAACAACCACATGGACTTTAATACAAAAAATTACCTATAGACTACACAGGTCATTTTGTTTCTGCTCGTTTTTGGGCGCCGGCGGTTTTAGGAACATGTTGTAAAATCTGAAGGAGTCCAGCAGAAAATTTATTATTGAAGTCCTTGTAAACCACCGGACGGTTTTTAGATGGTTTTTGGATAGTTCTGTTAAAAAACTGCTCAGGTGTTTAAGCAAGGTAAATGAATTTCACATACATTAAAAACTGCCCAAAAAACAGTCCAAAAACCATGCTAAAATCTGCGACATAAAACTAAAAACCACCCAAAAAAATTGTCGGAAACCCAGCTACTTTGGACCAAAAAAAATGTCAAAATACTCAGGTTCAAATCGGTTTTTAGTAGAAGATAGCAACAGCACTCCAATTTTCCCAAATAAATGCAATTTTATTGTAGTAATCATACAACACCAATGTTATGAATGAAGTCCATTTGGGCTGAAACGTCACTTTTGGTCAAGTTCATTTTTCTTGGAAGGAGTACATTGGTGTTGTATGATTACTAATATAAAAATCGCATTTATTTTGGAAAATTGGAGTGCTGTTGGTATCTTCTACTATTTCACAGGATTGTCAAACCCATCAACTAGCACCGAATCGCTCGACGTGTGTGCCAGACAAATATACTTAGACAAAGCGGTTTTTAGGTTTTGGCTTTCGACGGGTTTTTTGTCCAATGCTGTGCAAACTTAGCCTATGTATGCTCTGCACAGCTTTCCTTACACTAAACACTCGAGGAGGGAGTTGGAAGGAAGAAATGAGTTGGCTAAGTGGAGAAAGAAGTTTTTTTCTATAAAATAAATTACACAATATATATTATAAAGTTTCCTATCTTCTACTATTGTTTTATGCAGAAATGTTTATAATCGGAGATGTACTTTAAGTTTAATGTAGAATTTAAATGTTAATGGAACTATAATATTTAAAGTATTTTTTTATCTACCAAGACGGCCCATAAACTACCATACAGTGTATGAAGGGTCCCTGGCAGATAATGGATCAGTATGGAAGCAACTTAAGAACAAAGATAGGGAGTGGGGTGGACCAAATCGCCTCTTTAAGTTTGGCCAGTAAAATATTGTGGAAAACTTTGTTTCTCAAAGACGTGCTAAACCAATTCTGTCATGGGACAGATCTGTGTGACACAAAGAGCGCGGCAGAGAACATCCTGCACTAATAGCACTGTTTCCTTCATCCTATTTCTTTTCTGCTCCTCTCATAATTTTTGCTAGCTACGGTCTTTTCTTGTATCTTTTATTAGCTAATTAACGCCTCCATAGAACTCAAGGACAATTAGCAAGCTGGAAATACTCATTTCAATTAAAAGATACTCAGTGAAAGAGAGGAGACTCCTTTTCTCCTGAAGGGCTATTAACCCGCTTTCACATTGGCACTACAGCAGTCCTGTAAGAGCTGCAGCGGTCACTGGCAAAATCCTCAACTTTGTACTGTGGGTCATAACCTATAAAGGGTTTATAGATTTAAGACATTTTTCCATAATACGCTTGATACCAAAACCCACGGCTTAAGGCCCACCCATGTACACTTACAATTAGCCAGCATAATTAGTCATGTTCAAGAGGCAAGCCTTTGAGATCTTACTAAGAAACGCTCTGCGGACTTAATTACCTGTCAGCGGAAAACCAGGGGAAGGCGACTCAGAAATACTCAGTGGAATGATCGCTTGTAGGGTTAGTTCGCATGGCTGATTTCACAGCAGGAATAATTGCTCCTTAAAAAGTCAACAGTATGGAAGACAGTTGCTGCTGCTGCAGTCACAAGAATGAAAACCTTCATGGATCTTGGTAGCGATTAACAAAAACAGTAGATTACTTGATTACTTGATATGTTTTTTATTGTGATTTTACATTGAACGCTTTTATGTTCATAAAAACCCATAAATATGTCATAATAACACAAAACAACATTTCTTAAACAACTTCTACTTTTTCAGGTGCGGTGATGACTAAAACAATGGTAAACACACTAGACCCATAAAAACAACATAAAGCAGACAGATAAAAAACTGCTGGTAACACTTCAAGATACAATACATTTTTGTAGCAAATGTATTAATGGGGAGGTGCAAAGCAGGCCTGCATAACATACAGCCCAAGAGTCACATGCAGCCCGCCAGACCATTGCCAGAAGACCATAAAGGGGTGTGGCTTAACTAAAGTACGGTACCACCAAATGGTCTGGGTGGTTTAGGGGCGGTCCCATCCATACAGTTTATTTTGTACTGCTGATAAATACTGATACTGTACTCTAAATTTTTAGGGCTCCAGGTGAACAATGGGACCGAAAAAAAATGGTCTCTATTTTATAATTAGAAGCCAAAAGCAACAAAGAGAATTTTAAATACTGAAGCACTGACCACATATAGCAAGAGAATAAGAGTATCATTTTGCCCCAACATTTTTCAACACAGAAGCCTACTTGCTTCATACAGAAAGTTAAATATATAACTAAAGCTCTTTTAGCAAGAAAATTACTAGATAACCAATTGTGGAAAATTTTCTGACTGAACACCATTCTAAAATGATTGGTTCCAATGAGGTTACACATGATACCGATAAAGATAATGAATGCTTTGGCAATTTTTTAACTAATTGCAAATTTTCTGGCTCTGGAAATGTAGATCTGCCTTTTCTCTATGTCTTTGTCACTAATTATTCAAAGGGTTTTCTGAGGGAAAAAAAAGGGGCACTCAACTTTCCCACTGCCACCGTTCTTGCACAGCCTGAGCTCCAGTGTTCCCAACTGGACCTCCAGCAGTAAATTAATTCTTGGCACTCATATAATTCATGGCACACAATAAAGTTAAAGATATACAAAAGTATTTAATTGTTACAAAATAGCGGGTATCAAAATAGCATGGCAGGTGCATAGATTCTAGGATAATGTCCAGATCACTGCATGAGTTCAGAACAAGATGCTACATAAAGTGATTCAGATGTCCTCACATCTGATCAGGAAAAAAGTCATGTAAAAAATGTAAGAGTTACTAACTAGGAGTGTAGTGAAGTTCCTGGCTAGATAGTGAGAGAGAAGCACTATATAAGCGCTAGGTGGGCACTGGAGTTGGCTGAGATAAGGATACTGTAAGATAGGCACTGGAGTAGGCTGTAGGAATAAAGGAGGCACTGGAGTAGGCTGTGGGAATAAAGGAGGAATTGGAGTAGGCTGTAGGAATAAAGGAAGCACTACTAGTGGTGGTCCAGGAGAGGGTTATTAAAGTGAATGCTTGCTTTTTTCCTAATGTTATGTGAAATGCAGCCAAACATCTTTAATGCAGTGGGAAACGCTGTATCAGGCCTCCACAACATATGACCGCCAAATCATTTCTGGCAGTCCACAACGGGGTGTGGCCTTTTATGCCCATTGCCCAGTCCGGACAGATCACCCACCCTGTAATATAATAGCGGCCATATGCTCACAAATCAGAAACTAGAAACACAACAAAGTTTGGTAATTATATTTCTGTAAATTGTCAGTTTCCATTAGTATCATTATAACTATTATTATTATTGAACAGGATCAAAGGACTCAGTGAGCTACAATACCCAGAAAGATTAACAAGATTAGGGTTATTTAGTTTAAACAAAAGATAGCTTTGGGGTGACCTAATAAATATGTAGAATCATGGGTCAATATAGAGATGTCTTCCACAATCTATTTATAGCCTGGCCCTTTCTAGGCTAAATTGCACTTAGAGTGGGGTGAAAAAATTTCCTCTCCAACCAACCCCCCCATTAACATGTTGTGACATACTGCATCACCATTAGCCAGTGCCTGAATATACAAAAAGCTATTGCACAAAGTCCTATGTATAAAACTACTAACTAATTTTCCTACCTTTACCAAATAACACTGCTACACAAAACCAAAATCCCAAGGCTAACATTACCAAGAATAATACCACCAGGCCATGACCACATATTATCAAGACATAGTGACGAATAATACCACCACATATCATCACCAGATAGTGACTGAATAATACCACATCACTGCTTACACGATATATAACCAAGTCACAGCAAAAGTATTGTTCAGCCACTATCTGGTGATGATATGTGGTTGTATAATTCAGCCACTATGTGGTGGTGATATGTAGTAGAATTATTCAGCCACTATATTGTAGTGATATGTGGTCATGATGTGGAAATATTATTCAGTCGTTATGTGATGATAATATGTGGTGGTATTCTTCAAGTCTCAGCGAAAGTAAATCCCCAATAAAAGATAAAATTTTATTTCAAAGTTTTTTAAAATGTTATGCTCTCCATAGATAATCACAAAATACGAAAATTATTTTTATACACCTTATTATAACAACAATATAGCGATATTATTTAGCCGGATATGTGATTATAATATGTGTTGGTATTATTCGGCCACTGTTGCAGTGATATGTCTTCATGATGTGGCAGTATTATGTATCCACTATGTTGTAGTGGTATGTGGTCATGATGTGGCAGTATTATTCATCCACTATGTTGTAGTGGTATGTGGTCATGATGTGGCAGTATTATTCAGTCAATATCTGGTGATGATATGTGGTGGTATAATTCAGCCACTATGTTGTAGTGATATGTAATCATGATGTGGCAGTATTCTTCAGTCAATATCTGGTGATGATATGTGGTGGTATAATTCAGCCACTATGTTGTAGTGGTATGTAGTCATGATGTGGCAGTATTATTCAGTCAATGTCTGGTGATGATATGTGGTGGTTTTATTCAGCCACTATGTTCCAGGAATATAATGCCTTGTGATATGCAGATGCTTAGTAGTGGGCTAAAAGGCAATACAAAATATTTTTATACACCTATATACACATATAGCGTGGTGTTGCCATAATGGAAATGAGTGTTCCCGTTTCATTACCCACTCATTGTCTCATGATGGCAGTCAACCAATATCGCTGTACTGTACATGGATGATGGGGCAAATATCCCTGTGATGATAATGGTGGTATAATTGAGCATATTGGTTTGATCAATTATTGCTGTTTGTTCTCAAAAGAATGTTGATAAATCAGACAGTAATTGGTAGGTATGTGTGCAATACTTAGTCAGTCGGGGCTATGTGTGTTTTTCACCACTTTTCCAATAATGCCTTGTGATATGCAGATGCTTAGTAGTGGGCTAAACGGCAATCAAAACACTACACACCTTAACTGGTGCTCTCCATAAGGAGAGATGTTCCCCTTCTCATATCCACTCATTGCCTCCCACCAGTCAAGCCAATATCGCTCTGCTCTACACTGATGAGGGGCAAAACCCCGAAACGCGTATGTAGATGAGCAATATTGGCTTGACAATTATTCCTGTTTGCTTCTCAAAGATTCAGTGAATCAGAAGTAAATTGAGGATTTGTTACAACCTATAGAGGGCGCAGTGAGCTTTCCAGCTCCTTTCCCATAATGCCTTGTGATATGCAGATGCTTAGTAGTGGGCTAAAAGGCAATCAAAACACTACACACCTTAACTGGTGCTCTCCATAAGGAGAGATGTTCCCCTTCTCATACCCACTCATTGCCTCCCACCAGTCAAGCCAATATCGCTCTGCTCTACACTGATGAGGGGCAAAACCCCAAAACGCGTATGTAGATGAGCAATATTGGCTTGACAATTATTCCTGTTTGCTTCTCAAGGATTCAGTGAATCAGAAGTAAATTGAGGATTTGTTACAACCTATAGAGGGCACAGTGAGCTTTCCAGCTCCTTTCCCATAATGCCTTGTTATATGCAGATGCTTAGTAGTGGGCTAAAAGGAGAGATGTTCCCCTTCTCATACCAGGAATATGTGGTCATGATGTAGTGATATGCAGCCGCTATGTTATGAGAATATGTGGTGGTATTATTCAGCCACTCTGTTGTAGTGATATGTGGTCATGATGTGTCCGTATTATTCAGCCACTATGAGGTCCATCTGACTTACAATTGGAAGAATCTCTTAAAGGGGTTTTGCCACAAAGTAAAATTGATGTTAGAAGCTTGCAAGTGAAATAACAAACATTTTCACCTTTCATTATTATTACAAATTCTGTACCGTTTTTGTTTTAGCTGCTCCTTTAGTGATCCATTGTTTACAGCGTCTCCAGGGGAAACGACCACGGCTGAGAGCTCCTCACTCCTGGTCAGACATGCTCAGACATCAATTATCCTCTCAGACAGCTAGTGAGTGTTCAAACCCCAGGTGCTGTCACTCTACTCCTGTCCTCTGTACTCCTTAGAAATTAGTCAAACAATGCAAATAGAGAAAAAAGAAACCTCAATGAGGTTTATGCATTGATAAAGAGAAAAAAAAACACAGGTTTGGTTCCTGCTGGGATTTGAACCTAGGACCGTTGTGCCTGGAGGCAAAAGCTTTACCTCTCAGCTACTCAAAGTGCTTTACATAAACAAACCTTTCTTTGACTACAGAGAGGAAAGGCCTGGTAATGTCAGCCTGTTGGGTCACATGATATGCAATTCAAACAAATCACACATGACCCCTTCTGAGCACACCAAGCTGAAGAGCAGGATACAGGAGGTATGAAATGAGATCGTGGCAAAACCCCTTTAAGAGAATATTCCACCCCAGTCCCATTATTCATAAAATGTTTTGTTTGTGACAGGCTATACAGTTTTCACCACACCTAAAGGTGCCCAGTGGTTTCCTGTGAAGCCATACCCCTACTTTCCTTGGTTGAGCATAATGACTGCGTATAAGCTTCTTTCTCAAGGACCTACCCCGTGGATATGTTATCTGCAGGCTTTTCGGTAGTGTATCCAATAAATCATAATCAGAACACAAGATGCTCCCGTAGATTTTATGTATATCACTAGCCCTATCATCAAAAGTGGCGATGATTCAAGTCACATTTTCACCCTCATAATTTTTCTTTTGGGACTAATAGTTTAGCTCAATCTGGCTGTAATAGATTCTCATAAGCTCAGTGTGCAACCTCTAATGGGTATCCTAGATCTTGAAATCATACAGACAATTCATGTTCCTGTCTATGAAAGCTATTCAAATGAGAACAGTTAAACCTAAACCTTAAGAGTTGTCCACGAAGGAACCCTCTCTTCAATGTAAAAAGGTGATGACTCTCCCATCACAGAAGATTGTTAGTAGATGTAGGTTTACAGTAGGTTCTACCTCCTCTAGTTTTCTGAATTTTCACATTCAAGAAAGATAACCTGTATGTTTCAGTGTTAAAGGTAAAGTTAAGATCGATCTCATTCTCATTCATGGTAGACACGAATGGCGACATGTCCCAAAACGCAAGCAACGTTTTTTTTGGTCTATTTTGTGTTAAAAATACTCTTGACGCCATATTATCGATGTAAATCAACTATCATACACCAAAACTAGGCGCATTATACATTGGGCACGACACATTGTAATGCACCCAAAAAGGCACATTAAATATAGTAGCAATGTTACGCTGTGTGCCTCCATAACGCAATGCATCTATCGAGGCGCATTACATACAATAGTAATGATACGTTATGCGCCTTTCTTACGCAATGCGCCTCGATAAGCGCATTACATACACTGCCAATGATACGCTATGCGCCACGATTGTGCAATGCGCCTTTTTCGGCACAAATGCCTTTTAAAGCCTCATTAAGTTTACTATGCAAGGTATACCAGACGCCAGATTTTTGAAAGTATCGTACTTTCAGGAGCTCTTTATAGTGATTAAATGCGTCTAAAATTTGCAAACATATCATCCAAACTCCCCAAAAGTGTCCCTGGAGCTTTTCTATATGACAGAAATGTCATCTATGCATTAAATGGCTCCAGAACAATTCACAGGAGGTCCATTTGTCATTGGCCTCATTAGCCACCACTCTTCTCCCACCAGCTCTGAAGTAGATTTGCATATGTGGGAGCACACAGGCTCCCAATGGAGCTCATGGTATATTTTGGAGTCGAAAAAAAATAATGGTGTAACAAAATCAAGCAATTGTAAAGCAAAAATACCATGTTCCTCATACTGTATACCCCACACACTGCAGAAGTGAAGGAATGCCTTCATATCCCATTTGTGAGGAATACTGCTATATAGGGATTCAACGTCAATTTATGCAAAGATAGTATCCACTCCAGCTTCATTAATAAATCAGAAGTGTCATGTATATATGATGGTAATGCCATTACAAAATTCCATAACACGTGATCAATATATACTCTAGATAGAGATAGAGAGTTGATTCCTGAGACAATAGGTCTCCCTTTTAATGGCCTAACTCCCTTATGAATTTTTGGAAGTGTGTAGAAGGTTGGTATCATTATATATTTACATTCATTATCTGACATAATGCCCTAATCAAGGGCGTTAGTCATAATGTTTTCTAATTGGGTCTTGAATGAAATGGCTGGATCCTTTTTTAAGATTGTATAGCAATCTCTGTCATCCAGCAATCTAGGGCACATCTCAATATATTGGGCATGGTGCAAAACAATATTGTGTCCACCTTTATCAGAAGGTTTTATCACAATGGATTGATCTTTCTCCAAGGCTAGAAGCGATATCTTTTCCATTTCATTAAAATTCCTGGAACCCCTGGTGTTATAGGAGTCAAATCTTCTATTTCTTTTGCTACCAATTTCAAAAAGATTGCAATTTCTGGACAATCCATGTTAGAAGACTTCCTGGTGCTCTTTGGTTTAACAGATGTACCGGGGTCACAATGTATATTTTCCGCCAATAATCAAGACAATATCCTAACCCCAGCCATATCTTCCAGTGTAACACCCAAAGCCGATGCCACTTGTATATTCTTAGACTTAAAGAACTTGTGGCATTTTCATTTAAGGACAAACAGATTCAGATCCTTTAAACCTTGTTTTGGGGACAAAAGATAGACCTTTTGATAATATGCATGACACGTCACCTGACAGTTCACAATGTGACAGGTTCATATAATTATCCAGTAGCTCACAAAAGTGATTGAGGGGTAAAAATGTGAGGGGTGTACTCACTTTTGTGAGATACAGTATCATCACATAGTGGCTGAATAATATTGACACATTAAGAACACATATGACTGAATAATACACCATACCATTACTGAATATAAACCATTATCCTACAACCAACATTATCACCATACAGAGGTAGATACCGGTTGAATGCGGGCGCTCTGCACACCTATAAGTTTTAACAGTAAAGTTACATCCAGGAACTTGCAGGAGATGTCTTTTCTGATGAGTCATTCTCTTTCCCTTTTTTTCTCCATCTGGCTCAGACCACCATGGTGACTTCTCCTGGTCATGATGTGGGATAGTGGGACAGTCTCCCTGTGTTTTCCAAGTAAAATCCCATGCATGACCGTTGTGAAATATTTCTTTGTATTATACTGTTTGGCCACAAGATGCTGCTATGTCCAGTTTCCAGTTCATGCAAATGAGGGACATGGTATAAGACTGGCACATGGCAACAGCCATTTTAGAAGCTGCAGAGATTCAGAGGAGAACAGACAGAGACAGTAACTAAGCTATAAAGGAGCCAGGATTCACAGTTGTTCCAGAGACAGAGGAGAGCCTGCCTGTCTATACAGACACCATCGCAGAGAGAGAGAGGACTCCTGGACAAGAAGGACAAGCTGCCAAGATAGAGAGTACTCTCTGCAGCCGGACCATCCACAAGGATCTGTACTTGAGGACAGGAATTGCCGGCCATCTTTAAGGTACCTCAGCGGATGCGTGCACGCCAACGAGCTCAGAACTGTGAGAAGGCCTGAAATTAGTTTAGTTAGTTTAGGCTCAGTTACAGGCCAACGGAGGGTTTCCCAAATATATCCTCCAGTTCAGGACTTGGAGAGTTATGATATCACACCGTTAGCTACTTGAACCGGTTCATCTGTGAGGTAAAGTTTGTGTCACATGTGTATTTGGGAGGGAAGTGGGTAAATCCATTAAAGCTGTGTAAGCTGCTGTGCAGCACCACGAGCCCCTGCAACTGCCACCACACACAATTGTTCCTGTTGGTGATTACGGTATTAAGAAGGTAAGGGGTTATCGGCCTTTCCGAACCCCACGGTTAGGTAAAGTCACCAGGCATCCAGAGAATACACTTTTGGCGGCGTGCTGTGCAGCACGGGGGCCCAGGATACCTCTTTGTAAATGTGTCTTTGGGGGATCTGTGCACCCTCGTGTTTCAGAAAATTCAGTAAAACAAACCATTGTTGAGCTGGTGTTGGAGTCGTGTCCTTCGTCCGTGACTTCGCTGTATTCCGGAAAACCTGCCCTCGGTACTCGATTTACAATGACTCTTCACTGCAGAGGTGAGTCCTGCTTACTAAGCCCACATACAGTGTTTGTCAGTATTTACATTGGTCCCCCTCTCCATTGGGGCTCACAGTCCAAGTTCCACCTGGATGCTTTTGCAGTGTGGGGGAAACCAGAGTACCCATACAAACAGAAGAACATACAAACTCCTTGCAGATATTGTCCTTGTTGGTATGTGATTCCAGGAACCAGCATTTCAGGACAGCAGTGCTAATCACATAGCCACTGTGTTCTTTTCAGGTTTTTCTCTACATTTTATTTAGAAATCCTGCTTCAAATTATATAAACCTACATATCACCGAGCTCAGCTTCTTTTCCTCTATCACATCCTGCTCTCAGATAGGATAGCAGAGGTCAAATGACAGGCTCATTTAAAGCTAAGTTTATAGTTTGTGTTCGGAAATGCGTCAAAACATCATGCTAGTAAATGCCGTTTTCTTGCAGTTGCATATATTTAAAAAAACAAAACAGCTGTGGGAAATGTTCCTGAAACTCCTTATATGCAAAACACCATTGCGTTACTACATGCCGCTGTAAAGGCAACAGATAAGGGATGACGGAGTATGATATTACTTTAAAGAAAACCTGTCACATAGATTATGCCCCCTTGCTGACAGCACAAGCTAGTGACAGACTTTCTGTTTCCAGCGCTGTGTCCCTTATTCTGTAAGGTGCAGTAGTTTTGAGTATTTAGTGCTCAAATCTGCAGTTTTCAGCCAGAAAAGAGTCAAACAAAGAGTCAGTTTTTTTCATACCACACCCATCTGAGGCTAGCCCCGCTCACATCAACTGATAAACCTATTACTTTGAATGGGTAGAAACATGTGAATAACGGTCAGTGGGCGGGGCTAGCCTTTGGTGAGCGGGACTAACACCTGTTCATCAATAAGATTTGCGCATTACATGCTGTAAAACTGCTGCATCTTACAGAATAAGGGTCACAGCGCTGGAAACAGCAGGTCTGACACAAGTTTGTTCTGTCCTCAACATGGGGGCATAATCTATGTGACAGGTTCCCTTTAAATAGTGAATGCAATCATCAAAAGGTACAGGTTTTCCAAATGTTAAATGTGAATGACATGTCTATTTGACAACAATGTAATATATTTATGAAGCCTAATGCAAAAAAAAAACCAAAAAAACAGCACACCAGCGAATTGGCTATGCTAGTTCCTGTTTGGCCCTCATCTATCATCTTTATCTATAAAGGGGTTTTCCAAAACTTGGAGACACTGGAGCTCTGGAACTGGGAGAGGTAGGTATGGGTTAATTTTTTTTTTATTTTAGCACAGTTGGAGGTGGTAGGGAGGTTTATAAAGTCTTGGAAAACCCCTATACTATATGGGAAACATGGTTACTCATTTTCTACATTCACACTTAAAAAGTAATAAACAGACATCACGTATACAAGAAAATAATCATTTCTACCCCTGCTTTGCTGTCAGATACATAGAGGTAAAAACTTAGACAGATAGCTCTTAAATATATCTCACAAACACACATCCTCTTTATGTACTTGTGTGTTTAAAGTCTTTGCTCTGGTATTATATGTCACACATTAGCCCTGACTGTGCCCTAACCCTGGCACAAAGTACAAAATGAGGACATATTAGAACAGATGGATGTGCTGCTCTTTGGTGATAGGAGTGATCCATGACCTCTTTCATGTGTCTGCCAGCTGCCAGCACGAGGGGTACTACATGATTATCCCCATGAATCCCGTAAGATTCCTAAAGAGTGAGTATGGAGATCAGGATTACCAAGACTTGCTGCCAGGATTCCCTCACAGCTACACCTGTCCCCATGAATACAAACATTCATGACTGAGACATGGGCCCGGAAAATACCAGTTGGCTATAAGCAGAAGAGCCACAGACAAGCCAACATAAATTGTAAACTTTCAAAAGCTACTTAAGGAAAAAATGATACGTCCCAACGCTGAAGTAGCCAAGAAAGGACGTGAACCCAGCATGGAGGATTTCCAGACACAGATTACAATGCAGCACAACATCCTATATATAGCCCAAAATACCATCCGTCACTAACACCTAGAGCAAATATTGTTGAGCCAAACTCAGAGTTTATACAGAAATGTATTTAACCCAAATTGAGAAGCTTTACAAATATGATGTAATATGTCCCTTTATGTACAGGACTGTGCCATTTTGACATATCATAATAAAGTAGAACCAATAAAAGTTCAAAGTTTAATAAATCTTCATAAAACTCTTGAAACATAGACATTGAACGTGCCTGAGGAAGGGGATGAGCATTCCCCAAAACATCGCACGGAGGTGCGTTACCAACGCTCTGGACACTGGCGTCTCTAGCTCACCGGTGTGTGGGTGAATGATCCGATACCTATGGGAGCGACCGGGATGGTCGCAACTGAAATCCTGAGTATAAGCTTCTTTAAATTTTGTGACTGATGGACATACTGTGTGGTACGGTTCAATGTCTATGTTTCAAGAGTTTTATGAAGATTTATTAAACTTTTGATTGAACTTTTATTGGTTCTACTTTATTATTATACGTGAACACGTGGGGAGTGGAGGACCCCGTAATTAGAACCTATTTGTTGAAGCACTCAGAGATCACTATTATTTGTTGGCCTAATACATATTATATATATAATATATATATTTATATATATATATATATATATATATATATATATATACTGTGCCATTTTGACAGCACTTAAATATTCAAGTCACATTATTCTGATCACCTACTACTTTCGACGTTGGCAGCATATAGATTATGAAGGATGTTGTGTGTCGTGAGCTGGCTTATTGGGTATATAAGGTGTGTGATAGGCACACATATCCCTTGTTGCTGTCATGGGACAATCAATCAGAGTTGTAAAAAGAAAAGAGTATTGACTGAAACTGTGTAGTTTGTGAACTATTCATGTGCCGCTGTGGTGAAAGTATATCATGCATGCAAAAGTGGCACTACTTTGAGTGTCTTTGAAACTGTGGAGCACCCCGCACCATTGATGTGTGTGGTGGATTTCAACTATGAAGGTGCGCAAGGTAGGACCAGTACACTACAGCGGAGCAGATCACCACCAAGATCAACCAGGGGGCTACCAGATGTGTGTCTAAAACAACAGTACTGTGTATGGGGCTCTGAAGCACATGGATGATCACTGCACCTCTGCTAACAAAGTTGCATCCCCAGAAAAAGGCTTCAAGGCAGTAACGGAATTGAACTTCCATTGATTGTTGGTAGAGCACCAGCTGGCGATGGAAGAGTTATGATCTGGGGAATGATTTTGTGGCATTCTCAGGCCACACTCACCATGTAGAAGGCACTCTTAACCAATTTGGGTATGAATCCAACCCTGCAGATGATGTACACCCATACATGCTGATTTTCTTCCCTGGGGTAGATGGTATCTTCCAGCAATACAATGTTATATGTCTCATATGGATTGGAGAAGTATGAACAAGATTTTAAAGTACTACATTGGCCTCCCAAGACCTGAATCAATTGAGCTGGTTTGAGGCCACCATGGTCCTTATGTTGGCTCTATGGTTCTCCCCCATACACCCTCCAGTAGCTGTGGGATGCAATCAGCATTGCTCCAGATACCTGTGACAACCTACCTGGACCTTACTGAGATATTTCCTTTTTTACTTTGTAAAAGTATTTTTATTGTATTTACTATAAAAACATTAATATATAATTTGTGTTTGTTCAACACAATTGAAAACTACCTGACATATACGTACCATTGTGGAGAGCACAGGACAAATTTAAAGGGGTTGTCTCATCTCAAAGTTTCATTGGATGCATGAATGAAATAATGCTGCTTTGCTCTGTCACTTCCTGGTCAAGCTGTCTGTGATTAGCATATGAGTTCCTTGTATTCAGACTTCTCTGTTTATTAGTCTAGATTAGCTAAATTACCTTCTACCAGGACAGGAGAAGCTTCTGAGCTAATGTAAACAATAGAGTAATTACTGTCTTTTGTCTAAAAGATCAGATAATACACAAGCTCTCACACTGCTGGCCAAGACCTGTGTGATGACATCACTCCCTGCTATCAGATAGAAAAAACAGCAGGGGAACAGAAGTACTCAGGTCGGTCACTTGGGAAACCAGAGAGCCCTCAGAAGGAGATAAAATCATTTGTAGCTCCTTAACAAAAAAAGATGAACAAAGCAATATATTTGGAAAACGTCTTCATTTAGTGTTCCCTACATTTTGAAAGCCATTCTTTGTAGTGAGACAACCCCTTTAACAGCAGTTCTGTACCGGAAGACCTTATTTTCTGACCAGTCACCCCCATCTCCACTGGGATAACTTGTGGTAATTTGTTACACTTTTTTTATTCAGCGTAATATAGGAAGCACTAGTGGATTTCCAATAGAAAATAATTTGAAGTAATGCTATGCCAACAACGTCTTCATCCAGGTTACAGATTTCTTAGGAGTGTTATCTGTGAATGAAGACCAGAGTGCTTCTTTTGGCTTTATTGTTTTGCATATGACATTTTTGTTGCAAAATACTTGTTGCCAAAATGCTGGAATTCTATTAAATTCCCACCGTATATGGAAGACGGTGCCTGTGTTTTATACACATTCATCAGAATTTTAACACATCTCTTGCTTACTAGTGAGCCTGTTCAAAATATTATCTAAGGGTATGTTCAGACGGCTTATTTTGCCGCGTAAATGCACGCGCATTTCGCTGCCTATTGCGCTTACGGTATTAGGCTATGTTCACACGGCAATGATTGGGACGTATTTCAGCCCGTAATTCGCGCCGTAATGCGCTCAAATACGGGCGAAATACGTCCCAGTCATTACGGTAATCCACAGCTCTCATAGAGAACGGCGAACAGGGAGAAAGTGACATGTCAATTATTCACAGCGTATACGCGCCGAGAATAATGAATGTCTATGGGGCCAGCGGGTTGCCGGCGGCCCCCCGCCCCGCTCCACCCCCGTACACACGGGGTAATTGCGGGGCGAAATACGTCCCGCAATTACTGCTATGTGAGCCATACGGTAATAGATAGCTCTCATAGAGAGCTATGAATTACGCATCATCTCCCCGGGCGTACAATACGATCCTATCGTACGCCCGGGGAGAGAAGTGACATGTCAATTGTTCGCGCCGCTGACAATGCATGTCTATGGGGCCGGCCGGGTGCATACTATACGTGGGAAACCTATGCCAAACTTGTGTCAAAAACAGCAACATTTCCTGTACTGATTAAAAATGTACTTCAAAGTGGTACGAGTAGTGTCTTTAGTAGATAAATTACCCTAGGGTGATTAATGAGTTTAACCTATTTTTATCCAAATTAGGAAGGTGGGTGATCAGAATGTTAAAAAAACATTTTAAATAGGAAAGTAATGTTTTATAACAGAGTGTATACAGTTGGTTTGTATTTGAAGTGATATTTATCCTAAAAATGTTACAGTTCAGCTGACCAGGAAAATGTCAGTGTCAACTTGCGATTTAGAGCATCATGTATGTCGAGGTCTAAGGCTTTCTTTGTTGCCCATAGCAACCAATCAGAGCTCCCCTTTCATTTCATATAGTGCTCTGAAAACAATGAAGGGGAGCTCTGATTGGTTGCTATGGGCAACAAATAAAGTCTTAGACCTGGACAGTTTTTATACAGGTCTCCTTTAGTGTTTGTAATTTAGAGGCATTGACTTAAAGTTTTAAAAGTTTGGGACTTATAGGTTTCCAATGGACACCGCAAAACACGATGTCAAGGCAGCCTCAGTTCCTTTTTGTTTATTTCTACGGAACTTAAACAGATGCCATCGAAACTGATGGCCTATCAGCCTTCTTTAGTTCCTTTCTCTGTTTTGTACAAGATAATAATCTTTATCTTTTTTTCTACCCCTTCGCATGCAGATGTCTTTCATTAACACTAATCTTGCACTGATATTAATACTGTCATAACAAATACATGTAGTTAAAAATATTAGCTATTTTTTTAGGTTCTGAACATCATAACACATATAATGTAATTGCCATTCCAAAAAAAAGGTTTAAAGAGTATATGAAATTACAATTCTAAAGCCGCTTTTCTGAGGACTATGTGTTGTAATGTTTCTTTTTATGCTTCCTAAAATATATGACAGCTGGGTGTTAGTTTTGGCTTGCTCTACATACTGTACATACTGTCCAATCAGCACTGTCACAGCCAAACTATATAGAGACACACCCCTTCCACATGAGAAATATTAACACCCAGTTGTCAAATAATATTTGTCAAGGGATAAGAGAGGAACTGTACAACACAGATTTCTAATAGGAGATGCTCCAGAACTGTAATTTTGTAGATTATACAAGTATTAGTGGAACAGACACTTTAGGCGTTGTTACAGATCCTCTTTCAGTCATTAGTGTAATTACTCAGACATAAAATTTCTGTTGGTGAATACAGTCCAGTAATGTATATAAGGGCTGCCAGAAAGTCCTGCAACATCTATTGTCAGGGGAAACATAGATCAGACAGACCCCAGCACATATGCCATAGCGATCCCAATGAAATGCAGAGAAAAAAGTAGAGGCTTCCTTTAAGGTATATGTTGCTATATATCTTTCTTCTTCTTTTTTTTTTTTTTTTTAATATCTACAGTAAATAAGTATTGAACAAATCACCAGTTTTCTAAATAAATTCTCCCCAGATGTCGGTAACAACTCATCCAATCCTTACTGGCAAAGAAATCAAACCATAGATGCCCATAAATTACGTTATGTGTAATAATGGGAAATGACACCGGGAAAAAGTTGAACACGCTTATTGAAATGTATTCCACACCTGGTACAAAAGCCTTTGTTGGTGATGACCGCTTCAAGACACGTTGTGTATGGAGAAACTAGTCATATGCCGTGCTCAGGTGGGAGTTTGTCCCATTCTTCCACTCAAACACTCTTCATATCCAGAAGGTTCTGAGGGCTCCTTCTAGGAACTCTAGTTCCTTCCATAAATTTTCTATTGGATTCAGGTCAGGTGATTGGCTGGGTCATTCTAGCAGCTTTATTTTCTCTCTCTGAAACCAATTGAGAGTTTCCTTGGCTGTGTGTTTGGGATCATTGTCTTTCTGAAATGTCCACCCTCATTTCATCTTCATCATCCTGATATATGGCAACAGATTTTTATCAAGAAAGTCTTGATACTTTTGTCCATTTATCCTTCCTTCAAACATATGAAGTTTGCCAGAGCCATATGCTGAAGAACAGCCCCACACCTTGATGTTCCCACCTCCAAACTGTTAGTATGGCGTTTTTGGGGTGATAAGCAGTGCCTTTTGGCCTTCAAACATGGTGTATATAAAGAGTTCAATTTTGGTCTCATATGACTGGACTATATTGTCCCAGTATTTTACAGGCTTGTCTAAGCATACAGACCATGGAGGTTAAATTTATTACTTATTGTTTTTTGAAACTATTGTACCTGCTGATTTCAGGTCTTTCTGTAGCTCTCCAGAGGTGGTCCATGGCTCTTGGACAACTCTTCTGATATTTCTTTTCACTCCTCTATCGAAAATCTTGTGGGGATCACCTATTCATGGCTAGTTTATGGTGAAATTATATTTTTCCAATAAGATTACTGCCCAAAAGTGCTCACTGGAACCTTCAGTCTAAAGTCTTGAGGGAGTTACCTGTTTGTGGCAGGTTTAAAATGAAATTATGTTTTTTTTTCCAATTCTGGATTATAGCCTCAATGGTGCTCACCGGAACCTACAGTTAAAAAAGACCTGGAATCAGCAAGTATAATTGTTTCAAAGAAAATAATAAGTAATGCACTCCACTTCCATGGCCTGTATGCACACTCACCACGCAAGACTCCATTGCTGAACAAAAAGCATGTTTAAGTGTAATTAAAGTATGCTCAACAACATTTGCACAAGCCATCAGTATGTTTTGCCACACTAAGGTTTTACCCATCATGAGATGTTTCATGTGTGGCACCTTGGTAATGCGATACTTTCTTATAGGCCATCAATTGAACCAGCTGATATTATTTTTCACTGAGCAGTAGATTGCTACTTACTGATAGATTTCAGATGGTGTCAATACTTTCCATAGCTTTTTGTACCTTTCTCCATGAGTTCAATACTTCTTCCCGGTGTCATTTCTGATTATTACACATAACTTAATTTATGGACATTTATGGTTTGACCCTTTGTCTGTGTGGATTGGATGGGTTTTTATAGACATCATATAGAGGAATGCATTTGAGCCTCTCACTGGAAGTATATGTCATAAAATCCTCTAAAATTGTACCTTTAAAAGAAGGTGCAGACATAGACTGAGACTAAATATAATCAATTATATATTAATAGATAACTTTTTTTTACTGTTTGTCCAATTTACATAACCTATTTTTTCTTTTTTTTCGATCACAAGTATTTATGAGAAGAGTTAATTAAAATTGGGCAATAATTGACATAACTGCTGAAACATTTTTAAAGTTGTCTGAATTATTTTCTTTTGGTACACTGATAATTCTCTACTTACTATTAATCAAGCTACTGAAAACACACAAGCCCACAGTTATAATTGTAGCTACCCAAGACTGCATGTTGATAGTTAAGGTTGAAAGTCAGCAGTGGGGAGGAAATGGTACTGGCATAAAGAACTGTAACAGGAAATATGTTCTTCAATCAAGCGAAGAAATTTGTATAAGAAAACTTATGAAGAAGTCAAGACACATCAATGTTAAGTACAGAAGATCAGATATGTGTAAACTTGCTGATTTTTCAGTACGGATTCTTAAAATGAATTTTTCAAAATCTTATTCAGAAGCTAAAAAGACCTTTTTCAGACATCGCAATAACTCAACATCATCAAATGCCCTATTTATCACAGATCTCCTCAGGAAAGGTGGTGTTCTTGACAAGATCCGCTAAATCAGCAATACTTTTGTTGTGGATTTTGTAACTGATTAACCCCTTTGAAAACCCAGCCTAATTTGAACTTATTGGCCAAGTAATTATTATTATTTTTTAGCTATTTTTAGTTCTTGATAACTGCATTCCAAGATACATAACTTTTTATTTTTCTGTAGATACAGCTACATATGGGCTTGTTTTTTGTGAGACAAGTTGTATTTTTCAAAGACATCATTTTATGGTAAATATATCTCACGTTTTCATTTTTATTAATGGTTTTGGGAGAGAATGTAAAATAAATACCATTGAAAAAGTAAAAAATTAAATAAGTAACAAAAAGCAAAGATTCCTAGTTTTATATTTGATGACTATACAGTCCAGTTTTCTAAAAAGTATACCTTTACAATAATGCATTTTAGCACTTCTGTTATTGTTTATAAGGATCAAACTTTCTGCGATCCAAATTTTTTGGACAACTTTTAGAAAAATCCCTTTGTTCCCCAATAAAGTTAAAAAAATGAACAAAAACAACTATTTGACAAATATTAAATTAAATTATAACATGAGTGCCAACACTCAACCAAATGGAATATGTGACCATTTTATTGCCCACTGTATTAAAAAGATGCATCTGATTGCATTTGGTCAATAATATTTTTTATACTTCCACATAATAGGGCTGTTTCCAACATAAGGATTCAAACTAAGACATGATTGGACTCAATCACTGTCTTTATGATGTATTTCGAGCTCTCAGGCAGTTAGACCAAGATCCTAGTGGTTCAAAACCATGTTGTCATTTATAACCATTATGAAAAAAATCAGTTTTTAAAGTTCTGAACTACAATTGCTAAAAGCAACCCTATCATGTGGAAGTCATCCTCAGCCTGAGGTCTAGCGGGCATTATCCTGATATTTAAATAGCTAATTGCAAAATAAGATTACGACTAAATTCCATGTGAGGTTAGTTGTAGCTATACTTTGCTAATTTGGAGATTTCTATACTTCCTGTAGTGGAATACTGACATTCTACAGATACCTGTAAATGTATCTTAGATAAGGTAGAAGACAAATCAGAGAGGTGTCATTAAATAGTACTTAAACACATCTGCTGCACTCAGATTTAGAAGCTTCAATCAGAATTTCTTATCAACGCTGCTTATCAAGGTTGCTTCAAAAATCATATCTGGCCTTTACAGTCATCACAAGAGACCTAATCAATTTTTTCTGAATACATAAACCATTTCAAAGTAACATCTGCAATGGAAACTTATAGATTTTACATCAGCATCTTTACTATTTCTAAGGTAGCCACAGCAAGAATAATATTCTAATACTGGGACACACGCAAATATATTTTGCTTTAAAGAAGGTTACACTATTTACTACAGAAATAGTAAAAACCATAATGATATAACACTTGTCAACTAATGTCCGTGGTCCCTTAAGTTACAATTGCCTCAGGATACAATATTGATACTATACAATGGTTTTTCCTAAGACATTGGGGCACATTTATCAAGGCAGTTGCACCAGAATTCTAGCACAATTTGCGACAAAAATAACATCTTACATGCTTTACACTACATTTACTATGTGTTTTCAGACACCTTTGCGCTTCGGCCAACAAAGGGGGTGTGAGTTCAACACAGAGAGGTGGTTTCATGGGAAAGTGGGCATGGCTTACAATGCAAAAAGTAAGCCAATTTTATGATGTTAGACTAGACAAAGTTAGACTAGACAGTTCTAATCTGCGCCAGATTTATCAACACCATGATAAATTTGGCGAATTTAAAACAGTTTCAGGTAGGGCGCATCCCCACGGCATAGGACAAACACCGGCCGGTTTGCCCAAGGCCGTCCCCAAGGCCGCGGGAGAGGGGGGGGGGGGACGATGAGCGGAAAAAACCCCTCACTCTTCACATTGAGAAGCACAGTTTCCGGACGGATGAATGTGCTTGCTCATTGTTTTGCCGCCGGACTGCCGGCGGCAAAACCGCCTGACAGTAAACCCGTGCAGTGGGGACATGGCCTTAGACAGCATTGATAAATGTGCCCCACTGTATCTTGAAACCAGACTCAACATGCAATGTTACACTATTATTCTGCGGCTCATGTGATTAACTGGAAGATCCAACCAATTATCACGAACACACACTATTCACAAAAAGTTGGGGATATTTGGCTTTTTGTTTAAATTTCAGAATGAGCATAATTTTTATTTTAATGCACCAAATAAGACCATTTCTTAACTTTAGAATGCACATGTCCAACTGTTCAGTGTTTGAGTACTTTTTACACAACTTGCTGATCAAGAAGCTTAATGGCAAAATTCATAACAGTTGATCAATTTGAATTTGGATTTATACAGTCCTCTTCATCATGCTGTTCACATTTTGACATGAGGCAAAGACAACACCTTACAATTGATCAACAGTACCTCGCCATTGCGAGGCTTCAAGCAGGATGCTCTCAGACAGAAGTGGCCACTGAACTTAGAGCAGGTTGGTACAGAGATACAGAGAGACTGGAATAGTCACAGAAAGGCAAAGAAGTGGACGTCCTTTGGCGCCATCACACACTGATGACTGCTTCATTGTTGCTTTTGTTTTTGGGCACGTTTAAGGGAGGTGACAGGCAAACAAGTGTCAGACCAATCATAATCACTTACATCAGCATGGTCTGAGTGCGAAATGACTGGCAAGGATACCAGACCACACCACCAGGCACAGGCATCATTGTCTTGTATGTGCCAAGAAGTTGGACCAGGGACCAGTGATCCTCAGTGCTGTTCAGTGATGAAAGTCAATGCACTGAGAGCAAAAATGATGGCCACCAATGATGCTGGAGATGTCAATAAGAGCGCTATGCATCAGTCACTGTTGTCTCTAAATGAGCCTTTGGTGGTAGTGGTGTGGGCAGGTATGACTAGTCAATACAAACCTTCCCTACATTTTGTGAATTGTACAGTAACAAGCCTCTTGACTGAATAATTTATCCAATCATTGTGACCCTGCATAAACAACACAGGGCTAATTTCATCTTCATGGATGTCAATGCTCCAGTTCATCGAGGTTGCAGCATTAGTGAACGGCTGTTGGAGACTGGACTACCTCAAATAGAGTGGTCTGCACTTTCTCCAGACCTGAACCCCTAGAAAACCTGTGGGATCGCCTGAGTCGCTGTGTAGAAGCTCATAACTCTGCACCCCTGAACCTCAGTGACCTAAGGGGCATCCTTCAAGAAGAGTGGGATACCCTAGCGGTCAATAACTTGACTTGTAAACAGGATCAGATGTCATTGTCAAGCTGTTATTGATGCTGAAGGCCACATGACATGTTATTGAGACACTGACATTTATTGATGGTTTATACCCTCTACTGTTGTTGGCTTTTGTTTCATTAAATAGTTTGAGATGAGAAAATCAACATTGCATGCTGTGACTTAAATGGCCTCAGGATAAAATTTCACTGCAGCAGGAAATTTTAAGCTTTTCCATATTTTTCACCCAAAGGTCAAATAGCCCTAACTTTTTGGGAGTAGTATATTACTTGTAATCATTTGTATTAGTGCAGTCCATGCAGTGATGGGCAGTCTAGTGGCGCCTCTACACAGTACTGTGTGGTAATACATGTTCTATACTGCTCTTCACACAGCCAATGTGTGCGGCACCAGGTGAGGGCCCCATTTTATTTTTTTCTGGCACATTGTGTATAAAGAACACCCAAAGAAGTTCCTGTCCCCCAACAGAAAGTGATATCCAGTTTTCAACAGATCTTTCTGACTGTTAAACATAAGGATTTGCTTTATCAGTATTAGTTATCAGTTTAATTTTCTTTAATCACTATTTTGCATTACGTTGGGTCAAATTGTGGGGGCTGCAGAACCAATTACCCCATATGATTTCTACATACAATGGTCATCCTGTAAAGAATTAATACTGTACACTGTATCTAAAAGATATAACATTAGTGATTACACATCTTACAAGGAAACTTTACAAGGCAAATAATCACTTGCCAAATGATCATGCTGTATATTGGTATACATTGTCATGTAAGCAGGAAATAAATATAAACCATACTAATCAGAACAGTACAGTACACAGCACCTTAATGAAAAATAAACCTTTGAGCATGCCCAGTTCTGGCAAATGCTGTCGAAGCACCTGAATTAGGATACAAGCACAAAGAAGACAGACAGATTGACAGTTCTTGGTAGGGAGTCTAATTCATTATTGATCACTTACTTTCTGAATTAGTCTATTCTTCATCACGTCAATAAGTCACCAAACAAAATTATGGGTCAGACAAATTTTTACCGTGCACGTCCTTTTAGATTTTACAGACGTACTTTTGGATATTACAGACTCAGATCATCAAAGGCCATGTCCCGATAGAGTGGTCTGTTCACAACTCCTTAACACTGAGTGAGATACTGTTAAAGTGAAAAAATATAGGGAACATTTCTTAAAATTTAAGTATGCATACATTGACAGGAGTCAAACATGGGCTTACCGGCCCTTTCACACTGTGTCTCATAGAGTCTGATGGAGGTATGTGGCGATGGGGATTCCCTGGTGTAAATGTCAAGTGATGCCTCTGACAGATACCATTTAGTAACATTTATCGTTCATAGTGGTTAATGTTTAAAAATGTATCCTGCATGGTATACAGCAACCCCTAACTGCAAACAAAGAGTCCAGCTCACCCACTCGTCAATAGAAGGAAGCACACGGACCCGTGGTGAACCACCCACGTATATATGCATGTAAAAAGGAGAGAAAAGGTCCAGCTTCCAAAAATACTAAACTTTTATTATGCCAAGATTAAAAGCCAAACATAGAGCAAAAACAGGAAAACCCGCCTTACGCGTTTCAGGCTGTGCAAGCTTTCTTTGTGTGTTGAAGCACGATTTGTACAACCACCTAAAGTGAGCAATGCCAACTCATACTGTATTCCAATTACTCTTGTGGTATCAGACAATGTGCACTTTGTCTTGGTTTGTGTTTTTCAGCACTCTTCATCTTCATTTTAGATTTACTGCAGATGTTTCCCATGCCGTGAATGGGATAAAACACTGCCAAATTCAAAATTCACGTTAACTTTTGCAGATTTTTCCCCGCATATTTTCTGTGGAAAATCTACGCAGCAAATTTGTCCCATGTACATTCACCCTAGAAGTGTTGTAAAAACATTGATGGAATATGTCATTGGTGGCATTTTAGCAGAATATGTCACTAAGGCTAAGTCTACACAGCATATGACACAATACCGTCGGTAATGCAATGGCATTTTGTCATTGGTGGACCACGGCAGGACTGTGGTTTTTGGCACTGATTTGGGTTAAAATCGTAGTTGGTTTTTGAATTAGCAAATCCGAGCAGAATCCGGTGGAATATACAACATTTTGCATACTCTGGTGAAACAGTATGCATCGAGTATTTTTAAAGCGACAGTAAAAAAAACCTGTGCTGTATAGACTACAGCACCGCTTCGTCCCTGCAGTCTATGCAGCGCAGGGTACTGTTGGATTTTTGGCGGATTCAAAATACTGAATCCACAGAAAAACCCTGTGCTGTGTAGACATAGTCTAATATCCAACTAACAGAGGTCCAACTGTTGCAAAGTCCTGCTTCTAGGGGACAATGCTTCCTAACTGAATCTGTACTACGGCCAGGGCCACCATCAGAAATTTCAGGGCCCCGTACAGCCAAAAAGTCTGGGCCCCCTCCTCCCAACAGAAAAAAAAAGATATTTGTGAATATTATAAAAAACCTCCACACAGTTGCAGCAATGTCTTTTAAATTTATTTTTGGGACTTCACTGAAGTATAAATGATGTGTTATTTTTATGCTGCAGGTCGATACAATGCCGCCGTTACCAAACAAAAATAGTTTTTGTTATGTTTTACTACTTTTTTTTTTAATTATTATTTGCTTTGCATGGCCATTTTTTTAACGAAAACCTTTTTTAGGGCTACATTTTTTAGGGCAAGCAGTAGTTTTTTACTGGCAAAAATTTGGGGTACATACAAATTTGAATCCCTTTTATACCAATTTATTAGCAAAGTAAGGTGAACAAAAAACACAACTCTGCCTTTTTTTTCCTTTTCCTTATTGTAGTGATTTTAATAAATAACAATACATTTTACGATACAGGACTTTTACAGATAGAAATACCAATGTATCATTTTTTTATTCTTTTCAATGATAAATAAGGAAGGGGTTGTTTGATCTTATAATCTTTTTTAAAATTTTCTAAGTTCTTTCGGGTACTCGAACACATAATTACTAGTAAAATATGCCACAGCATGTAGCTAACTCCAATTCTGGCCATGGTAGCAGAAGCACAGCCAGGTTTCCGATACAGATGGAGTGGGCAACATTTGTATGCATATATACATAAGCATATCTACACACACCTAAGAACACACATAACTATACATACACATACTGTATACACATAACCATACATACACACACCTACATAATCATATATACACACATGTACATACCAATAATTACACACCTAGAAACGGACACATACATAATCACATACACACTCCTAAGAGCACACAAACTGTATATACAAAACTATACATACACATGTAAACGTAATCATACATATAGTTTTGGGAAAAGATTGCAAAATGGCGCCATTTAATATGAATCACAGCAAAACAGTGATAATGCCATCATTTATGGAGACAGTCTGAGTATTTACTGTATCTTCAAACAAGATGGCATTATTAGTTTTACTGAGTTGTTTTAAATTGCAAAAAAATTTGCAATTTTGTCACAATTTTTCAGAAATTGTGACAAAAAAGGTGCAATCTTGCCATCATTTCCCAAAAATGTAGCAAAAATAGCGCTATTTTGCCGCGATTTTGCGCAAATCGCGGCAAAATGGCGCACTTTTTACCGCAAATTTGCGCTAATCGCGGCAAAACTGCGCCACTTTTGCAGCGAAAATTCAGGCAAAGAACATTGAAACACTGTCCTGTGTGTAGATGTTAGGTACCTGCAGTCGAGCTGTGTCAGCTTTCTTCGGATCGGCCCTAGAAGCTGTCATCCTATCAGCCAGCCGCACGCCTCGCTACTGCTCCTGATGCTGGCTGGGCGGGGCCTGCAGGGTTTCTCCTGCACCATCCCCCCCCAGACAAGGAGCGGAGCCCTCCTCCCACAGCACAGGAGCCGGGGCCCGGCCCGACACAGCGCAGGAGCCGGGGCCGGCCCGACACAACGCAGGAGCCGGGGCCCGGCCCGACACAACGCAGGAGCCGGGGCCCGGCCCGACACAGCGTATGAGCCGGGGTCCTGTCTTTGGTACAAAGAACTGGACATACTTTTGTTCAATTTACTGAACTTGTGAAATGAGGGTGGCAGCTGCTGGCGGCATCAGCGGGCCCCCCTTGCTTCACATTTCAGTCAGGGCCCCGTACAGCAGTACTGGCTGTACTGCCCTATCGGCGGCCCTGACTACGGCTCTTGGACAGTGTGCATGAGCCCTCAAAATGTGATAATTCTGTCCATGCAGTCTTTTATCCCGGTTCTCTCCGCTCTGCTGATGATATCAGATTACATTCCTCAATCATCCAAACCTCCCATGTCCGTCTCAAAGATTTCACACGTGCTGCACCAGTTCTGTGGAACATGCTACTGCGGGCGATCAGGCATATTCACAACTCTCATAGTTTTAAGAGGGCCCTGAAAATACATCTTCTCAGTCTGGCATATCAAGATCTCCAATTGCTAACCCCCACCTGCTATCACACTTAGGCCATGTCCCCACGGCACCGGTTTGCGGACGGTTTTTCAGACGGTTTGCGGGTTTACAATCCGTCTGAAAAACCGGCCGCAAACTTTTTCATTGGCCGCTATGGAAAACCCGTGCAGCAGTCCCCACTGCATGGATTTTCCGTCCCGCGTTTTTTCATACCGCCGGTCGCCCAAAAAACATTGAACATGCACATTTTTCTGTCGGTTTTTGGACGGAATATGAACATGTCAATGGGAAGGTGGAGGGCTTTTCTCTGCTCATCGCGGAGAAAAGCCGTCCCCCTGCGGCCGTGGGGACAGCACACAAACCGGACAAATACCGGTCGGATAAACCGACCGGTATTTGTCCTGTGCCGCGGGGGCAAGCCCTTATCTGTCACTCTCAACACTAGGGCACTCGCAGGCACTTACCTGTATATAGATGTACTGTCAGGGAGGCAGGGTCACCCAACTTTTATGTAAACTACCTCCTATTGATGTAACATGGCTGGACCATTGTAAACTTAGCACTTCTTAACCCTTCGTCTCACACATACACCATAATTGACTGTAAGCTCTCGCGAGCAGGGTCTCATCTGTAAGTAGTTTTTTAATGTGTAATATCTGTATGTACACCCTCTAATTGTAAAGTGCTGCAGAATATTTTAGCGCTATATAAATAAAGATTATTATTATTATCACACAGTTTCCTTACATACAGTCTAATAGTAAAAACCAAAACTAGTGAAACAGTGAAATGATGCATACAGCATAAAGCTACATCACCAAAATGTAAGTTCTTCACAAAGAAATCTCCATGACATGAGGTTTATTATACAATGATAAAAGAGATTATTTCCTTCTGTATCTTCATGCTCAATCTTCCTTAAACGTCTCTAATCTGAAGAGCGATCTCTATCTAAGGGAATGTATGGCGATGGCTGTTATGAAGGAGTATATGCAACCACGGATAAGACAGATGCGTTTTCGATCTGGCTGTCAAAGTTAATGGGACGAACCCTTTAGCATGTTTTCCCTTGTGGTCTGATTCAAGGAGTCTATGTCCACCTGCCTGTGTGCACTTTTCTACTCTACTGACTCCAGTGCACAGACTTCTGGCCTTTTCTGATCCACTGACGGGAAATTAGGAAGGGGAGGAGGGAGAGGACAGTTGAACTCTTCCAGACTTACTTGACAGCGCTCTATGGGTTAACAGATTATTCCATTCCCTGAGCCAGGGGAATAGAGATGAAAGCTTGCTGTTCATTCAGAACTGGTAACAGAGCCCTCTCTATGCCCATTTAATACCGAGAGGCCGCAGGATGAGACGAAGCAGGCACCACAGTTATTTGAATGTTTGTGGGGACTCCTGGAGAAATCCTAATGCTGCGGTTAGTGAAACAGTGAAGAATTGACCTTCCATGCATTTAACAAACTAGGAACAAGTGAAAAGGGAACCACAACTTCTGCTTCAGAGGAAAGCTAAGGCAGCACAATGTAAAAAGGAGAGGAAAAGACAGCAATACTTCGATAGATGAATTATTGAAGGGAGTTTCTGGAATCTCTATTTCAATGTCATAAATATTTCATAGTAATATTGCCTCCTTTGCATCTGGATATAAATATATAGCCAACTTAGTTGTATCCTTTAAAAGGCAAATCCTGGTGCCATCCTGTGACTGCCAGCCTTACCCTGGACACTGAAAACGTCTAGCAGCACAACTATATAATAGGAGCTAGAATATGTAACAAAACATGGAAAAATACAATCATTAAATCTCTTCAAATTTTAGCATTTTTGATATTTAACTCTCAAAAGCAATCTATAGAAGTCCATAGAAGTCAGAAAATTAATTTAGCAGAGTCGTCTGTGAAAATACCTTACAAATAATCATAGTGAGACACTATGGGCCACATGTATGAAACGGTTTTGGTCTAAAACTCACTTTTTCCCACATAGGTTTCTATGGGGAAAATCGTGAGGTTTAGACCAAAACCGTTTCATACATATGGCTCTCTGTATCCATACAAGAAACATGACAGGCATCAGCCGCGGGTGTTTGTGGTGCAGTCGGGTCACGTAGCGACACAACAGGGGGTCAGATTCATGCAAATTGTACAATCTGAGAATTTGTTAAAATTACATTTCATACAATAAGTTATGTATGACTGAAATGATGGAGTTGCTCACAATTTTTTTAAAAACTAATCAGAGCGTCCTTTACTCCCCTACTTCCTACTTTCTGCATACAAAGTGACGTCCATTGATCACATGGCCTGAATGGATGTTTTGTTATCACTCGGTGGGTGTGCTTTGAAGCCAGGCTCAGCTCAGAAGCATTCCCTTATAGTGGGCATAACCTGAGCAGAGAAGAACTGGCTGCACATAGTTACTGGCTGATCTAACCAAAATTAACAAATTCTGCCGACATAAATCTTACATTTATGGCCAGGTTTACTTTACCCTCTTCGTCCAGTATAAAAGCAGTGGAAGTGAAAGTAGAAGGAAGGGAAGAAAGTACCAGACAACTGCGCCTCACTCTGCCGACTCCGCTGTCGGACGCTAAAATGCGATGTTAGGCGCAAGTTAACTTTGGAATGCGCCTAACATGATGGGGCGTTATTTGGCCGTGCTGTGGGCGTTCTGGGGTGGGATGCACCAGATTCGAATATTCCAATGCATGTAGGAATGCCGGTCAGCAAAGTGAGGCGAATTACAGCTCCGACAGCCAGACCTAGTTCAATGTGGTCTACCTGAGTCAGAGGAGGCGCAGTTAAGCTAGAACTTATTGTAATGGGGCAAAATGTGCTCTAGGTCTACTGTTACAACAGTACACTAATAAGAATGAGTTGTCTATAAAATTAATTCATTAATAATGATAAATATCAAAGTTGTATAAAAACGAATTCAATGTATAGAGAAAGTTGATCATTTAAAATTAAAGGAAATATATATAAGATCTCAAAAGAAAGAAATATCAGCTCTAAAAGGTCTTAAAAATAAGCCATTGATGATGTTGTACTGATAATAATTTTTGTCTTTTTTAATACCAAAAATGTAAGATGTATATTTGCTTCTTTCACTTTTTATTCTATTTAGTATCTACAGCAAGAGCCAGCATAGCACAGGTCTTGCTGGGACCTGCGGTCCTCCAAGCAGGATTTCCACCTAAAATAATGAACAATTAGCTTAGAATTGATGCCAATGGAAAATACTCCTCTTCGCTCACACGAGGCGTATTTTCCATTGGCATCAATTCTAAGCTTTGAATCCCTGCTTTTTCTGGGTTAAGGAATCCGGTAGGCAATCTTATCAGTGACTGATAGCTATCTCTGTATGACACTGATAGAAAGAAGGTTGTAAAGAACACCGCCTACTGGACTCCTTAACCCAAAATAAGCAGGAATTTAAATGAATCGAATATATCTTTTACTGAATTTGATTTAAAAAAAAAAAAAAACAGATAGCGTGTTTAATGCAACAGGTTCCCTTAAGTCTCTTAAGTACAAACATTTAATCAAAGTTGTACTTTACTTGCTTGTAGATGTTCCCAAAATGTAGCAGAGGCCAGCCATCTGCTGGTAACATAAAAGGGTTGAGTACCTACTATTTTATTATGTCAGCTCATGATCAATGAGTTTCATGGCTTTCACTGACTGCCTTTACTGGATAGACTAAGATCAACTTTAGACTCTTACAGTTATTGCTTAGAATTACTATATAAGTATATATTCCTATGATATATATATCATTTTTTATATTTTTTTTAAATATGAGAATAGCGTGCAAACTAGACCACAAAAAAAGATGGTTTTTATGTAATTTTGTATTGAGAGGGGTGTTTTAGGAACATTCATGGCATAACATGTCTAAGGCCACAAATGTCCTGCAATTTTGTATTTACGGTAAGTGTTATTAAATATGTTCTTATGCTGGCACTGTCTAAAAACATTAGTAATCAGAAACTAGCCAATGCTTGTTTAATATGACTATTTTAAAAGGAAGATATCTCTTAGGGTATGTTCACACGGCTTAAACTACCACGTATTTCGTCGAGCATTTCGACACGTATTGCGCATTATACGCAGCGAAATGCGCGACGCAATTACGGTAATTCATAGCTCTCATTGAGAGCTATGGATTATGCGTCGTCTCCCCGTGCAATCATATTGTACGCGCAGGGGGAGAATTGATATGTCAATTGTTAGCGGCAAATACACGCCGCTGACAATGCATGTTCCAAAACACACACGCGCCGCAATTAGCCTTGTGAACTTACTTTTCTTTTATGTGTAGTAAGCACATATGGTTTCATATGTCAATCACGTTGGCTTTACCAGTTACATTTAGTCCGAGCTTACAAATTGCACTACCTTGTAAGTCAGTTTAGCTACAAGGAGTTTAATTAATATTGGTTAACTGCTGTTTAGCTGCAATGCTGCACAGTCATTAAAGGGGTATTCCCATCTAGGAAAACAGGATCCAGCAGCATTTGTTGTGACCACGGAGAACAGAGAGGTGACTGCACATGAACACATGGTCACCTTGCACTAATAGGTCCACATCTGAGCTGAGGTCACCTTGCACTAGAAGGTCCTTATCTCAACTGAGGTCACCTTACACTCGTAGGTCACTATCTAAACGGAGGTCACCTTGCATCAATAGGTCCTCATCTGAGCTGAGGTTACCGTGCAGTAGTAGGGCCTTATCTGAAGTGAGGTCACCTTGCACTAGTAGGTCCTCATTTGAGCTGAGGTCACCCTGCACTAGTAGGTGCTCATCTGAACCGAGGTCACATTGCACTAGTATGTCCTCATCTGAACTGAGGTCACTTTGCACTAGTCAGTCCCTTTCTGAACTGCCTTGCACTAGTAGGTCCACATCTGAGCTGATGTCATCTTGCACTAGTAGGTCCTCATGTGAGCTGAGGTCACCTTGCACTAGTACAGATGTAGCAGAGTACAGCTTGACCGTGATATCACAGCTTTTCGTGTTATCTGCTCTGATCTGTAAACAAAGGCCATTGAAAAGCATTGAAAAAGGTGAGATAACATTCTGTGCCGTGATATCACGGTGCAATATCTGTTCTGTTTAGTTCTGCTACATCTGTAGGTCCTCATCTGAGCGAAGGTCACCGTGCACTTGTAGGTGCTAATCCGAGCTAAGGTCACTCTGCACTAGTAGGTGCTCATCTGAGCTGAGGTCACCTTACACTAGTCAGTCCCTTTCTGAACTGAGGTCCCCTTGCAGTATTTGGTCCCTATCTGAACTGAGGTCAACACATTCTGTTGTCACATTCATAAATGTGTCTAATCTTCTGAATGTGGCGCAATACCCCTGATAAGAATTGTCGCGGACAAAAATATTGAGAATATCGTACTTGCGCCTGTTTTTTTGCAGCACAACCCTCCATACTTATGTCAGACAGGGCCAACAACAGTTTGTCAGATTTTACGCCAGAAAACTGACGCACCCCGGTTCATACATGCCACCATTATGTTTTAAATTGCACATTTTATGCTTTCAGTAGAAATGTTATTAGATTTAAGTAAATATACTAGACAAAACATTCAAATTACTACAATATTAACACAGATCCATTCAATATTTGCATCCAATAGAAGAAACTATAACAGTATTGTAAAAGAGCCTTATATTTAACTTTCATTCTATGTGCATCCCTTAATCTGTACATACACAAGTTCAATACCAAATAGATGCATATTGTGCACAAATAGACAATGCATGTTTAGAAGTCTCCGTAGGATGGACATCTAGACAGATACAGCTGAATTCAGGTGGTGGACAGTGGTATGCTGGTATCTAGTATTATATGTAGCCAGGTGAACAGTTTGCTCAGTTTTCTATAGTAGACCTTTAACACTTGATGGTAGCTTTTTCAAAAGCCACACATCTCAGTTGCTCTATGCAAAGTGGATCTCTTATCTGTGCCAGGAAACAACTCAACAGATCACTAATTTAAGATGTCCATGTACACGGTAAACTTTCAATCTCTAGTGGCTATGGTCAACAGAAACACAGCAGACCTTGAATCTTTGGTTGCCTTAGGGTTAAAAGTCCTTCAGATGCTTATAGTATGGTAGGCTGCCAATGACTATAAGCACACCAAGCGGCAGAATCTCTGACAGTCATAGTGTGCATCTAAATGAAGATACACAGAACATTAAACCTTTTTCTAGCTAGCAAATAGCCTGTCCTTGATTCTGCTTTTATATACTACACAGTTTAGTCACATTATTGTAAACTCTTACTACTTTTCACACTGGCAGCATGTAGCCGAATGTGGCTCAAGCAGGAAGTCACGTGTGGTGAGCTGACTTGGTGTTTATATAAGGTGTGTGAAAGGCTGTCTGAACAAATATTCCTCATTGCCATCATTGGCAAAAGGGGCAAAAAGGAATTATTACTGGCTTTCTGGCCCAGGGTGGCATCATTTCCGTCACTGCACAGTTTTTGCGGCTGTGGTGAAAGTGCAGACTCGGACGTGCCCACTGGAGAGTTGTTGAAACCTCTGGTGGGTTCCGAGCTCCAGTGGCAGAACTACCGCCGCAGGACAGCCACCGCATCCTACCTCAGAACGCTCAGAAGCAAAGTCCGGGAATGGAGGGTAAATGTCCTTGATTCCTGGGACTGCGTGGTCTTAGCAGAGGAGAGTAATGCCGGCGCTCTGCTCCATTATTCAGCCTGGTAAGCCTAAGGCCTTAAGCCTGACAGACATCGGCCTCTAGTGCTGACACAGGCGGCACGATAAAGTCACATCATCGTGCCACCTATGGCAGATTTTCACTTGAAGCCAGCCTGCCGCTTGTTGCGTTGGGGGAACTGGAGTAATTATTTTTTCTTTTCTATGAGTACCTATCTAATGCCTACCTGGGGCCCATCATCACCTACATACCTGAGGCCCACCTATCACCTATCTACCGGGGGCCCACCTACCTACAACCTACCTACCAGGGGCCCACTGATCACCTACCTTAATAGGGCCCACCTAGCGACAACCAATCTAACTGGTTCCCACCTCTCACCTACACCTGGGGTACACCTAGCTACAACCCACCTAACTGGGGCTCACATGTAAGCTACCTAACTAGGGCCTACCTGTAAGCTACCTTACAGGGACTCACCTGTCAACTACTTACCTGGGGCCCACCTAAATACAACCTACCTAATTGGGGCCCTACCTGGGGGAAATCTATCTACCTAACTGGGACCTACCTACTGTCTCTCTACCTGCCTACCTAGGAGACAGTTATTACCTGCCTATCCACCTAACTGAAGCCTAGCCACCAACCTGCCTGGAGCCGGCCTACCTACTTAGGGCCTACCAACTTATCGAACAGGGATCTACCTCCTAAATAGGGACTACTTAGCTACCTGGGGACTTTCCCATTTACCTACCTACCTAGGGCCTTGCCTACCTACCTGGCAATATGATTCGGAGGGGTAAATGCCATATCACAATCTCTAGGGGGTTAGTCCTCTCCCCTCCAGCCTCCAAGGATGTTGTGCCTCTAAGTTATGGCAAGTACCCGCTCTCCTACCCCTGGAAAGTTAGTACAGAGGGGTGGGAATAGGTAAAGAGGTGTTTGAAATGTGAGGATTCTAAGATATTTGTGTTTATGTTCTGCTGGGACATGTGGTGTTTGTGGGATTTCATCTTGGATATCTGGACTGGATTATTAATAAAAAGTAAAAAATAACGACTCAAGAGAGAAGAGAACTACTCATCAGAGAAGACGTCTCCTATGAGTCCCTGGATGTCAGGGGTTATTTTGCTTCTGTGTTGAATCAATGATGAATTCACTGTCATGTGAAAGTGACCGAAGCTGGTGTCTATCACTATGCAATCTCTGTATGGTGGAATTGTAAGTTATACCTGAGCTGGTGTCTGACTGCTATATGGTGTCTATATTGCAGTATTGTAGGTTATATCAGCGCTTGCATAGTGGCAGCGTACACTTGGCCCTCATTGTAAAGTGAGAGCACACCTGTCCCTGTGGGAGTTTCACTTTTACTTTCTTGATAGTGTTTATAGTGGTATTATTTTAGAAAGTAGCGAGATGTGTGACCAAGGAAAAACTTGTAGGCGGATATTGTATGTGGGCTGGAGGAGGGTGGAGGGGGATATGACTGGAGCACCTGAGCCCGGTGTCGATATAGAATCTGCTAGACTGTGCTAAATGTGTGAGACAGTTATACATGTGTGACTCACTGAGTATATTGTACTGCACAATACAGTTCTGTTTTACACATTGTATTATGTGGTAAAATGCAGGTAATATTTTCATGTACAATGGCTGAAAGGTGGGCACCCAATATCAATTCCCCTGTGGGCCCCAGGCTCCTCAGTCCGACACTGTAAAAATGTATCACAAGTGGATAAATGGCACCACTGCAAATAAATGTCATGGAAACATGTTCATCTCTCACGTCTGCTATAAAGATGCACAAGGTCTAAAGTAACAGTTCAGTGAACCCTACTGCATATGGGGCTCCGAAGCAGATGAATAGTCACTGCGCCTCTGCTTGGATATTCTGGATATCAGCTGGTGGTCATAATAATGTGACTTGTCGTTGTATACTCATTATTACATTCTCTTTCTGACACTTGCTATTAGGAAGAAACTTGTTTAATCTACAAACCTCAGAGCTGATTTATTCATTGTCAGAGAGGAAATTGGTTGTGGTGTTTCCTGCTTACTGCTATGAGCACAAAAGTAACAGAACTTGCCTTCCACATGCACGTGATGCTCCTTACATGCCCTTTTATAACTAAATAATTCCGACCAAATGTCTGCATTGTGTAACAGTTTCTTGCTCTAGGGGGTTAGTCCTCTCCCCCCCAGCCTCCAAGGATATTGTGCCTCTAAGTTATGGCCTGTACCCGCTCTCCTATCCCTGGAAAGTTTGTACAGACGGGTGGGAATAGGTAAAGAGGTGTTTGAAATGTGAGAATTGTAAGATATTTGTGTGTAAGTTCTGCAGGAACAAGTGTGGCTGTGGGAAGTCATCATGGAGGTCTGGACTGGATGAAGAAGAAAACGAAAAAAGAACAACTCAAGAGAGAAGAGAACTACTCATCAGAGAAGACATCTCCTATGAGTCCCTAGATGTCAGGGGTTATTTTGCTTCTGTGTTGGATGAACGATGAATTCACTGTCATGTGAAGGTGACCGAAGCTGGTGTCTATCACTATGCAATCTCTGTATCGTGAAATTGTAAGTTATACCTGAGCTGGTGCCTGACTGCTATGTGGTCTCAATATTGCAGTATTGTAGGATATATCAGCGCTTGCATAGTGGCAGTGTACACTTGTCCCTGATTGTAAGAGTGAGTGCACACATGTCCCTGGTCCTGTGATAAGGGGTTTCACTTACTTTCTTGATTGTGTTTATAGTGGTATTTACTTTAGAAAAACTTGTAGGCGGCTACTGTATGTTTACTGGTGGGAGGTGGAGGGGTATATGAATGGAGCAACTTAGCCATGTGTCTATATATAATATGTTAGACTATGACAAATGTGTAAGACAGTTATACATGTGTGACTCAGTATAGTGTACTGCACAATACAGTTCTGTTTTACACATTGAATTATGTGGAAAAAATGCACACATTTATGTCCCAGAGGCCTTAAAATTAAAAGGTAATATTTTCATGTACAATAGCTGAAAGGTAGGCACCCAAGATCAACTCCCCTGTGGGCCCCAGGCTCCTTAGTCCAACACTGTAAGGCCCCGTTCACACGGCTTATTGCCGACGTATTTGCGGGGACTGATTTCGCCCCGCAATTACACCGGCTGCCGTGCAGCGGGGGCGTGGCGGGGGGCCGGCAGCTCGCCGGCCCATAGACAGTCATTATTCACGGCGCGTACATTGACATGTCACTTTCTCCCCGCCCTGGCCTATTCGCCGAGCAGGGAGAGGAGACGGAATCCATAGTTCTCTATGAGAACTGTGGATTACCGTAATGACAGAGACGGATTTCAGCCGTACTGCAGTGCTAATACGGCGCACAGTACGGCTGAAATCAGTGCCCAAATCAGCCGTGTTAACGAGCACTAAAAATGTATCATGAGTGGATAAGTGGCACCACTGCAAATAAAAGACATGGAAACATCATCATCGAATGTTCATCTCTCACATCAGCTATAAAGATGCACAAGGTCTAAAGTAACAGTTCAGTGAACCCTTCTGCATATGGGGCTCCGAAGCAGATGAATGGTCACTGTGCCTCTGCTTGGATATTCTGGTTATCAGCTGGTGGTCATAATAATGTGACCTGTCGGTTTATACTCATTATTCCATTCTCTTTCTGACACTTGCTAGTAGGAATGAAACTTGTTTAATCTACAAACCTCAGAGCTGATTTATTCATTGTCAGAGAGGAAATTGGTAGTGGTGTTTCCTGCTTACTGCTATGAGCACAAAAGTAACAGAACTTGCCTTCCACATGCAAGTGATGCTCCTCACATGCCCTTTTATAACTAAATAATTCCGACCAAATGTCTGCATTGTGTAACAGTTTCTGGCTCTCTGATCTTATTCAAGAGGATAACAGGGGTTTGATATAACCCAAAACCCTGGAAAGTTCGTTACTGCAAGAAACTTTTTCTTTAAAAGGACACGGCTATCAATATGTTTCTTTTCACTTGTTGACAAGCAATGTGCAACTATTAGGCTAGGTTCACACGGCTTAAATGCAGGGTGTAATTACGCCCCGCAATTACGCCGTGTGGCCGGGAGCGGGGGAGGGAGCGGGGGTCGGCACCTCGCCGGCCCATAGACTTTCATTACCAGCGGCGCGTATACGCCGCTAGTAATTCACATGTCAATTATCTCCCCCCTCGCCGTATTCGCCGAGCAGGGAGAGGAGACATAATCAATATTTCTCTATGAGAACTGTGGATTACCGTAATGACTTGGACGCATTCCAGCCGTAATTTGCGCACTCCGGCACGTAATTACAGACTGAAATACGTCCAATTTTAAGCCATGTGAACATGGCCTTAGATGGATTTTTTATTGGGTGTTTGTTTTTATAGTATATAATTTTTTTTAAAATCATTTTCTGATTTGTCTCTCTGGATTCTTTCTGTGAGATCTGGTAGCATAGCAGTGAGAAGCTTGCTTGATGTTTTTTCTTCCACACCAGCTATGGCCTGAGAGGTGTAAGTATTATCAGCAGTACCTGATTAGTGTGAAGAAACCTCCTCTCCAGTTCACAAAAATATTACCCCAATATCCTTTCATTTATGGCAATTTTTATTGTTCTATGATCTAGTCTAATCTTATCTATCCCTGTCCAGAGAATAACAGAGCAATTATTAGGCCAATACATACAATATTTACTACAGATAGATAAGTAGCAACTACAGTAAAGTAAGGTTAGTCTACTTTCCTAATACGGAGCTTTATCATTTCACAAGCACATTTCGAAAAGAACAAGATTTTATATGTAATTTTGTTTTGCTCAGGAATGCCACAATAAAAACTGCCAAAAATTCTAAAAGAAAAAACAGTTTTCCAGAAACATTGGTTTTAACAAAAATAATCCTTTCTGATAGAAGTGTCCATTTAAGCACCACGATTGTCTACCACAACCACCATGTGATTGGGATCTGAATCAAGTCCTCATGATGTCACCTGGACAAGGTCTCAGCATTTCTTTGGGGCACCCAATCACCCGTAAAACAATGGATGCAAATTTATTTTGGTGTTGCACAAAGCCAAGCAAAAGCCGGATTGCATCTAGCAATGAGCGGCCGGCGAAGAGAATTTCCCGAAACAGGACTACCCCTTTCAGTGAATTTTACACAAACTGCAGCATGTCCTGTTGTTCTGTCTCTATAACCCAAATTGTTCACTGTATGAGTAGGAACAATTCAGGTAGCTGGAGCACATACAGCTTAAAAGGAATCTGTCACATAGGTTATGCCCCCCTTGCTGAGGACAGCACAAGCTAGTGACATGCTGTTTCCAGCGCTGTGTCCCTTATTACTTAAGGTTTCAGAAAATGTAATGCTCAAATCTGGCAGTATGCAGCCTGTTCTGCCAGAAAAGAGTCGGTTTAATTCATGAGCAGGTGTATGCTCTGCCCACACATGGCTAGCCCCACCCACTCACTGCTGATTTCGCCTTTTACTTTGGTTAGAAATCTATGGATAAATGACGGGTGGGTAGGGCTAGCCACGGGTGGGTGGAGCTAACACCTGCTTATGAATAAACTGGACTCTTCTCTGGCAGAACAGGCTGACAACTGCCAGATTTTAGCAATAATTTCTCTGAAACTGCAGAACCTTACAGAATAAGGGACACAGCACTGGAAGCAGCAGGTCTGACACTAGCTTGTGCTGTCCTCAGCAAGGGGGCATAACCTATGTGACAGGTTCCCTTTAAAAAAAAAATCTAATTTCCCATGGCTGTTCTCCCTGACGCCATTAATGAACTACATCTACTACTACTCCACTTTTTTCCCCTTAGTTCATTAGAAAATGCTTTTAAGTACACTATAGTACCAGCGCTCTTGCTTACCAGCACTTGCATACAGGATTTCTGGCTGATGCAATTTGCTCTGTTAGGTCATATGACCTGCTCTCTGATTCGCTGAAAAACACTGTGCCTTTAACACTGACAGGAAGTCTGTTTCTCTATGCATTCCTATGAGATTCATGTCAAACCTTCCATAGGGATGCAAAGAGATATTTACTTCCAGTTCACACAACCATGTTGTTTGTTTCAGCAACTTAAAGAGCAGATCACATGACCAAGTGGCAGCAGTGACAAATGCTGTATGCAGCTGCAGGTAAGCAGCATTACTTGCACTACAGTGTAACTAGAGGTAATTTCTAATGAACTAAAGGGAAAAACTGGAATTGTCACTTAAGGCACTTAGATTATGTAAGCAGTAAGACAGAAGACAGGCTTTTGTGTTGTCAAGAATTGCTCAAGTAAGGACTAGGGAGTGTTCCCATCTCACACACTGATAGAATATTGATAGGATATTCCATCAATGTACAATAGGTGCAGGTCCACCTCTCCATTCAGAACAGAGAGAAGGTTGTGCTTGCACACAACTCTCTATGCTGTTCTATAGGTGTTCCATGTACAGCTGAAAACACTGCTCAACTGTACTCAGAACTCATGTATAGAAGAGTGGAGAGCAGTGCAAAAAGCAACCTACTCTCTGTTATGAACGTAGACTTTCCAGGTTGGACCCATACCTATCACACATTGAAGCCACTATATATATTGGTATGCCATCAGTGTGTAGGACTGGAACACCCCTTTAACAGCACTACCCTAAAACAAAATAGGCACCTTTCATCTAGTAAAAAAAACTATCCAGCTAAGCTTAAAGATCTTGAAAATTACTTGCTGAAGGACTGAAAAAAGTCACCTATAATTTTAACACACAATTAAAAGGAAATCTTTCAGCAATTTTTTTTTTACTTTTTAAATAAAGCCCCTGATCCATATTCTTTTTTTCTTAGCCGTTTTTATTTTCCTATTGTAGATTTCTCAATTCTGTTGTCTATAAATGATTGTGGGGACAGCATTCTTGCTTGCACTGCTTTAACAGCAGTCAGAGAGATACTTTACAGCAGCTTCATGCACATAGGAGCCTTAAAGGGGTTGTCTCACTACATTGATTCATTCTGTTTTCTTGGTTTCATTTTGAATCCAGGGGCGTGTTTACTGGCTTCTACTAGGCTGCAGTAGAAGGCAGGTCTGTAGCTATAGCAACTAGTGTCTGGCAGTCCATCAGGAGAGACTGAACAGGTCTGTAGCTATAGTGACCTGAGGAGCTGATGCAGCCCATACAAGAGGGGATATCTAGGAATAGGTAGGACACTGTTAATGGACACATATTGCAAAGTGACTTGTTTTTGCAAGATCTTTAACATAAAAAGCAATCCTTGTAGTAAGCCAACCCCTTTAAGACTGTCTCAGTCCCATTGACTTCTATAGGAGAGTTTTCAAGGTACGCTCTTCGACCTGGGAAGAATTCAGTGTGCAGGGAAGGGAAGCTGTGACTATCTCCTATTATGACAGGTGGATTCTGTGTTATCTATATATATTGGTGTCACCTTTCAGTTTGACCCTGCTTGTGCTGGTAATGAGCAGACTACTGAAAATCTCTCTCTACAGAACAGGAAGTGTCAGACTATTATTAGGTCTAGTGGCTAAAGTGAAAACTGCAGGACTTCAGAATTAATAAAAAATACTGAAAGTGATATGGAATATAAAAAATAAAAAATCCTAAAAATGTGTTTAACATGAAAACGTGAATTTTTTGATTACACATTCCCTTTAATTAAATTTGGTCAAAACACACCTTACTCAATGAGAATTTGTACACCTCATAACATGTGCTGGAAGTGTTCTCCATTTGCAGTCAAGCATGCCTAAATTTGGCTACTTTCGACAAAATAGAGCAACCTGTCAACCTACAATTCACTGTGCCTAATATACAAGCATTTTTGGGGGATACATTCATTTCGAAGCAATGTCGTCAACAGTCAACCGATTTGACCGCATCAAACGTATTCTTGTGTGGCATCCTGAAGACAAAAGTCGAATGAAATAACCCTCAAACTATTCAGAAACTGAAAAGAAACAGCGCAAAGGAAATTGCAGCAATGATCATTTATTAGTATGAAGTGTCGGGTTCAGGCGTGCTTGACCGCAAACGGAGGACACTTTGACATGCCCGTTTATGACATGGTTGCAAGCAAAGGTATTTCTATTTTCTAATGGAGTGGAGGGCGAGAGACACAAAGAGACAAAAACTCATTATTTTTTTTTAGAAAATGGAAACCCTTTATTATTAAGCATTACACACAAGAGGAGATAAATGACTTAATTACTAAGTCTCAGGATACCTCTTGATATCTTACCGAAAGCCTCAAAAGTACACTGGGGAATCTACGAAAAAGGCTTTAAAGAGATATGAGATGGCGATGGTTAAGGATCGCTAGAGTCGCTTTAAGAAGTTAGATTACAGAAGGTAATAAAGGTAAAATTTGCTGCGTACACACCAGGGTGTTGTATGACAAATTAGAAGGCCTGCGGTGTTACATTGTCTGTTATTTGTTTGTGCAATATCTCTGAATTACATATCTTCGTCTGAGACTCTTTCTTTGCAGTGGCACTGGCTAGGGCCTAAATATCAATGATTTCCTGGACATGTTTCTTTATCTAAGTGTAAACAGCTGCTTAGTAATGTGAAACTTAATAAACAATGTGGCATGTGTATTATATTGAAACATTGTGTGATTGATGGGTTTATAAAGTTCAGGAAGTGTCAATACAATTTGTTTCCACCCCCCCCCCCCCCCCAAAAAAAAATCCCCCCCCCAAAAAAATCAGAAGACGCTTTCAAAACATCTTCTCATCGAATGAGATATGTCTTGACCAGATTTCCGTACAATGGCCTTTATTTACTATCTCTGTCAAAAAGTTAAGCAATGTAAACTTAGGCAGTGTAAAAAGCACCTGATTCATCAAAGTGGCTCATGCTGCTTGATAAATTGGTGCAGCTTTAGAACTATCTTACTTTTAGACCTTTTTTATGGGCTTACTTTCTACGCCAGAATTTTGGTGCAGCCTGTCACATCGTAGCCATGCCCACTTCCCAGTGAGAACACGCACGCTTTTTAAGGAAGCCACGCCCTCCTGTCGAGTACTGTGCAAAAACTGTGTTAAGCCCATAATAAATATGTCTGGGACATGCTGCGATATGCTGTGCCAAAATTGAGCCACAATTTTTGCTGCATTTTAAGACACTTTTCTGGTGCAACCACATTGGTAAATGAGGGCTAATGTGTTAAATTAGTCTTGAAGTTATAGCTTTGAAATGAAATGATCTCCAAAAAAGGCTTGGATCTCAGGTATGGTTGTATTGGAGGTGTGGCAGATCACCCTGTCCTGTTGAAAGTAGCCAAACTTTAGCATGCTTGATTGCAAATGGAGGACACCTCTAGCACATGCTATGATGAGTTACAGATTCTCACCGAGTAAGGTGTTTTAACCAAATTACATCACAATGGAAGAAAATGCATGAAAACTGTATTGGTCTAAGACTTTTTTTGTTGCCCATAACAACTAATCAGAGCTCCCCTTTAATTTTAAATAGTAATCTGCAAAAATGAAAGCGGAGCTCTGGACAGTTTTCATACTTGTGTTCATTAGTCTTAAAGTAATAGCTGATTTTTCCAGGCCTTCAGAAGGTGGGACACCCTGTATTTACCAAATCTTTATGTTCATGCACACGGTAGTATGCCCAGGTAGTTTGCTGACATTAGTCATTTGGAGAATGGCTGTAACTGTACAAAGGCACAGTCACAAGTTTCTAAGTATGAAATCAGACAAAATCCATGTCAAAACTCCATACAGAAACCACATGATGAAAACTCAACTCCATTGTAAATACAAATTGATGCCACACAGAAAACATGTCTAGTAGACTGCACATCCATATCCAAAATTGTGAAAAATTGGAGACCTATAAAGTTAAAATTCTCGAATTTCTGCTGCGGGTCCAAAAATCTACAGTAGCTCACAAAAGTGAGAACACCCCTCACATTTTTGTAAATATTGCATGATATCATATCTGAAGATATGATACTTTGATACAATGTAAGGTAGTCAGTGTACAGCTTGTATAACAGTGTAAATTTGATGTGCCCTCAAAATAACTCAACACACAACCATCAATGTCTAAACTGCTGGCAACAAAAGTGAGTACACCCCTAAGTGAAAATAGAGAAATTATGCCCAAAGTGCCAATATAGCGTGTAGCCACCATTATTTTCCAGCACTGCCGTTACTCTCTTAGGAATGGAGTTCACTAGAGCTTCACTGATTGTCATTGGAATCCTCTACCATGACGACATCCCAGAGCTGATGGGTGTTAGAGACCTTGCACTCCTCCACCTTCTGTTTGATGATGCCCCACAGATGCTCAATAGGGTTTAGGTCTGGAGACATGCTTGGCCAGTCCAGCATCTTTACCCTTATTCTCTTTAGCAAGGCAGTGATCATTTTGGAGGTGTGTTTGGCGTCGTTATCATGTTGGAATACTGCCCCGGCCCAGTTTCCAAAGGGAGGGAATCATGCTCTGCTTCAGTATGCTTGATAAAGACTCTGATGTGAGTCGAAACGTTGCTTTTTTTGTACTGGAATTCTTAATTAATAAAGGAACACCGATGCTGACGCTGTTGTGAGTTTCCACTATGGCTCTGCTTCAGTATGTCACAGAACGTGTTGACATTCATGGCTCCCACAATGGACTGTAGCTCCCCACAGCTGGCAGCACTTATGCAGCCCCAAACCATGATGATCCCACCACCATGCTTGACTGTAGGCAAGGCACACTTTTCTTTGTACTCCTCACCTGGTTGCCGCCACACATGCTTGACACCATCTGAACCAAATAAGTTTATCTTAATCTCATCAGACCACAGGACATGATTTCAGTAATTGATGTCCTTAGTCTGCTTGCCTTTAGCCCTTCTTGGACGACAGTCATGCAGACCAATTTAATGCAGTGTCCAGCGTATGGTCTGAGCACTGACAGGCTGATCCCCCACCCCTTTAACTTCTGCAGCAATGCTGGCAGCACTCATATGTCTGTTTTGAAAAGACAATCTCTATATGATGCTGAACATGTGCACTCAGTTTCTTTGGCCGATCATGGTGAGGTGTGTTCTGAGTGGAATCTGTCTTGTTCTGGTCATGGCCACCATCCTGCAGCTCAGTTTCAGAGTTTTGGCAATCTTGTTATAGCCTGGCCATTTTTATGTAGAGCAATGATTCTTCTTTTAGATCCTCAGAGAGTTCTTTGCCATGACGTACCATGTTGAGCTTCCAGTGACCATTATGATGGATTATGAGAGCGACAACACCATATTTAACACACCTGCTCTCCATTCACACCTGAGACATTGTAAGCCTAACGAGTCACATGACACCGTCAAGGGAAAATGGCAAATTAGGCACAATATGTCTATTTTCACATAGGGATGTACTCCATTTTGTTGCCAGCAGTTTAGACATTAATGGTTGTGTGTTGAGTTATTTTGAGGGCACACCAAATTTACACTGTTATACAATCTGTACACTGACTACTTTACGTTGTATTAAAGTGTCATATCTTTTGTGTTATCCAATGAAAAGATATAATACAATATTAACAAAAATGTGATGGGTGTACTCACTTTTGTGTGATACTGTACATGGGATGAAACTTTTAACAAAGTCATCTGTAAGGATTATGATGCTGTCAAAGCCAATATATCCTTTGAACGGTGTTCTGTCCATATATGCCATACGGAAAGGGGTTGTATTTCTGTGAAAACCCTTTCATATGTGTCTTAAATTTAATGAGGAATATAAAACTGTGTACAGAAAGTGTTTTGAACTTTTTGAACACAGGAGAACACCTTTTAAATGAAACAGTCCGTGTTCTCACTTGCCCCCATTCCATATTCTGGGGAATACGTCTTCATAGCCTCCTATATTTAGATTGTTAAAATGAAAAAAAAACACTTTATGTGTGTTGAAATACAAAGACTCTATTTATAAAGATTATAAGTGGTGTTTCCTAGATTTTTCCGAGAAGCTAATTAGGCAAACACTGCTACAGTATATTGCTTTAAAGTCAATGACCAGACTAACTTAGATTATACAATGACGCCTTTTTCACCCATGCTGAGACTAAACATACTTTTTACAAGAGGCACAAAGAGAACATTAATTTTACAGGTATTTCAATGTTATTAAGGCTACAGTGCAATGTTTTACTTACATAAAACTTTGCTGGTGGTACATTTCTTATGTAATTCTATTCAGGTTATGCTCTCATTTAGCTGTAGCAACATTTAACTCTGGGAAATGTTTTACAATTATTGTTAATTGCACAGTAATTTCTCCATAGCTATTACTGAATCATTAATGGAAAACCCTTTGACACTGTTAGCCACAGTTCACACAACATATTTTTGCTGAAACAGAATAAAAAACCTGGTGATTATCTAAAAATTCAGGAATAAATTGTAAAACAAAAAAAGAACGCCGAAGATCTAGTCTACTGTTTGCATGGTCTTTGTACTATGAACAACCCAATGCACTAATTACAGTTAATGGGGTTTTGCCACGATCTCATTTCATACCTCCTGCATCCAGCTCTTTAGCTCTGTGTGCTCAGAAGGGGGCGTGTGTGATTTGTTTGCAATGCATATCATGTGACCCAGCTGGATGACATCACCAGGCATTTCCTCTCTGTAGTCAAAGAAAGGTCTGCTTATGTAAAGCATTGTGAGTAGCTGAGAGGTAAAGTTTTTGCCTCCAGGCAGAAGGGTCCTAGTTTCAAATCCCTGCAGGAACCAAACCTGTGGGTTTTTTTTTCGCTTTATCAATGCACAAACCTGATTGAGGTTTCTATTGTATTTATTTGCACTGTTTGACTAATTACTAAGGAATACAGAGGATGGGAGTAGAATGACCGCACCTGGGGTTTGAACACTCAGTAGCTGCCTGAGAGGAGAAGTGATGTCTGAGCATGTGCGACCAGGACTGAGAAGCTCTCAGGCCTGGTCATATCCCTTGGAGACGAGCTGTAAACAATGGATTACTAAAGGAGCCGCTAAAACAAAAACGGTGCAGAATTTTTAATAATAATGAATGGTGAAAATATTTGTTATTTCATTTGCAAGCTTCCCACGTCAATTTTACTTCGTGGCAAAACCCCTTTAAGTTTCCCCAAATCTCTTCCCATAAATGCACATGCATAGCAGCGCTACTTATTTCTTAATCTCCCAGCTATAAGAACCCCTGGAGACTAGCTGTTATCAGCAGAGGAGGCTGCCAGCAGCTGACTATTTCCCATGCATCATGTAGTATTACACATCCCCCATACAATACACTGCACAACCATATAATACAAGGATGCATCACTTTGGTTCAAAAGCCACCTAAAGAAAGTTTTCCTGTAGGACTCACCCTAAATGTTTATTTTATTGTTTTTTTATTTAATGTGTATCTAAATGGTATGGTAGCCTAAACTCAGTTTATTGTAATTTCGGGGACAAGTGCATATCTGCATGTAGTCTCATTATGCTTTGTATACGCATTTCTCTATTACTACTTGATCTTATTGTGTTTATTACGCCATATGTCAAAAATTAGCATAGGTGCACCTATTTGACTGCCACACCAGGGTACACCCATGCTCATTTTTTTTCTAAAAAATCTTTTTGGATGTGCAGACCAAGCATTGTTCTTATAGACTGTTTGGGAGTGGTTGTCCCCACTTTAGTTTTTGCACTCCGTCCATCTGCACAGGTTTTTAAATTGATGCAGATTAGCTTGTAGCTGAAATCTTCTCTCCCTGAAATGTGTGATCGCCGATGTGAGTCTCACTGCGTCTTTCAGATCCGTTCCAAGAACTGACATGTAAATTCTTGGTGCGAAAGACACAGCAGGTCCCCTATTTTAAACTATAGGGTGCGATCCTGCTGCATCCAACACGCATCCAAACATGGAGCTGCATGTTGGATACATGTTGGATCTGTTTAGGATCCGATCATTGTTGCGTTTGGCATGCGTTTTTCGGATTCAAAACGGATCTGAAATCGGATCTGAAAATGCCGCTCAGGAAGGAGACAGATTCTGTGTCTCAGAGATGAACGTGCTTTAGTCCAACATGTGCATATCAACACAAGAACAAAAGCAAAAGACCTTGTGAAGATGCTGGCGGAAGCTGGTAAGATTGTGTCATTATCCACAGTGAAATGAGTACTTTATCAACATGGGAAGAAAGGCCACTCTGCCAAGGAGAAGCCATTACTCAAAAAGAAACCTATAAAAGCCAGATTAATGTTTGCAAATGCACACAGGAACAAAGGCCAATTTTTTTGGAGACATCACGTGGTCTGACGAAACTAAAATGTAACTGTCCATAATGACCATCAATATGTTTGGAGGAAAAAGGGAGAAGCTTGGAAGAACACCATCCCAACTGTGAAACATGGGAGTGGCATGGGGGTGGCAGCATCATGTTGTGGGGTTGTTTTGCTGCAGGTATGACTGGTGCACTTCAGAAAATAAATGGTATCATGTGGAAAGAAGATTATGTGGCAATACTGAAGCAACATCTCAAGACATCAGCCAGGAAGTTAAAGCTTGGGCGTAACTGGTTCTTCCAAATGGACAATGACCCCAAGCATACTGCCAAACTGGTAACAAAGTGGCTTAAGGATAACCAAGTCAATGTTTTGAAGTGGCCATCACAAAGCCCTGATCTCAATCCTATTGAAAATTTATGGGTAAATCTACAAAGGCAGGTGCGAGCGAGGCAACCTACAAACATGGCTCAGTTACACCTGTTCTGTCAGGAGAAATGGGCCAAAATTCCTACCAACTATTGTGAGAAGCTTATGGAAGGTTATCCAAAATGTTTGACCCAAGTCATACAGTTTAAGGGCAATGTTACCAAATAGTAATCCTAGTGTATGTAAACTTTTGACTTTGCAGAAAGTAATAAAAATGCCTTAAAAAATTCTCTCTCTCTCATTATTCTGGCTTCTGGCAAATATAAATAATGTTGGTAATCCTAATTGACCTAAAACAGGTAAGGTTTATTCTGATTTCATGTCAGATAGAGAGAACAACATGCATATGTGTCTTTTTATATAGTGTATGTAAACTCCTGTTTTCAACTGTATACCTCTCAGGCCCTTAGTGGACCTATCAAACAATCCTCTCATCGCTGTGTTACCAGCACTCAGAGACAGGAAGTCAGAGGGACAAACCAAGAAGTAATGCACATAAGGCAACTTTAAAAAAAAAAATAAAAAAAAATAATAGTAATATATATCTGTATATATATATTTATAATATATATACATATATATATATATATATATATATATATATATATATATATATATACTATATATATATATATATATATATATATATATAAACAAACACCCAATCTATCAAAAAATTACATATAAAAGTTCCATAATGCTTGTCAATGTGTGAAAATAAACATTTTAATGGTAGTATCCCTTTAAAAAATGCGGCATGCTCTAGGTATGGGCTTATTCTGGCATTTTTTCCCTACAGGCTTCTTTACAGGAAATGTTGAAAACAAAAATTAAAAAAAAAACACACCTCTGAAAACACGTTACATCTAAAAGAAAAACATCATGTACATCCAGCGTTTAATTGCAGTGCCTGGAGACAATCTGGAATATTGATTCTGGGGGCCCACCCCACAACTACTGTACTCTGCCTCCCTACCTCTACCACCTGCATGGTGCACCCACCCAGTCTCATATACATACAGACCAGTATGATAACATCATAATAGCCTTTAATTAAGATTGGGTGCTGGGACTTCTGAGTTTCCCTTACGCACTTGTAGGTGAGTGGAAGCAGTGGGTGGTAAAAAAAGCCTGGTTTATAAAGATATATGCCCCTTCCCAATATTACATTTTATATGAATAAAAATAGACAAAAAGGTATGAGAAAATGTTCTATGTATGAAACCTCTAAATAGAACACAATGTTGTCTTCCAAAGTAGAGAACTATAAATGTTCTATAAGTCTAAAGAAAATAAATGTGAGACATTGCTGAAATTAGGTAGAGGACCAAATTCACTTCAGTGATGTCAGTGATAATTGATACTCATTTTATATTACCGTATATACTCGGGTATAAGCCGAATATCCCCCATAGGCAGGTTATAGGCAGATATAGGTCGTTATACGCAGGTATAGGAAGCTATATGTCCCCATAGGCAGGCTACAGGCAGGTAATTGCCCCCATAGGCATGTATAGATCCCCCTAGGCAGGCTATAGGTCGTTATAGGCAGGTATAGGTCCCCCTAGGGAGGTTATAGGCAGGTATAGGTCTTATAGGCAGGTATAGGTCCCCCTAGGCAGGCTATAGGCATATATAAGTCCCCCTAGGTAGGTTATAGGCAGGTATAGGTCCCCCTAGGCAGGCTATAGGCAGGTATAAGTTCCCCTAGGTAGGTTACAGCCAGGTATAGGTAGGTTACAGCCAGGTATAGGTAGGTTATTGCCAGGTATATGTAGGTTATAGCCAGGTATAGGTAGGTTACAGCCAGGTATAGGTAGGTTATAGCCAGGTATAGGTCCCCCTAGGCAGATATAGGCAGGGTATAGGCACGTTTTTAAAACAAAAAAAAAAACACTTACCTGGCTCCCCGCTGCTCCGTCTCCCTCGCCGCTCCGCCTCCTCGCTGTCCGGTCTCCCGCGCGCGCTCCTCGGTCTTCTCGGCACAGGCGGGTGATGTCATCAGGCCGCGCACGCAGCGTGATGACACACACTGCCTGTGCCGGAAACTCCGGACAGCCGCCAGTCTGCGGCCGCCCGGAGTCCACTGCGGAGCACGGAGCACTCGCTCTCTGCTCCACAGTGCTATCTCTTCACTTGTATGCGCTCCGGAGGAGTCGCATATAGGGGAAGAGATAGCTGACAGCGCACGGGCCACCGCAGCGCCCGGACGCTGTCAGCTACTCGGCATTCAGTTATATGCTCTCCCTGAGGAGTCGCATATAACTGAAGCGTCCCTGTCGGCGCACAGGTCATCGCAGCGCCCGAGCGCCGACAGTGACTCGAGTATAAGCCGAGGGGGGATTTTCAGCACATTTTTTGTGCTGAAAAACTCGGCTTATACTCGAGTATATACAGTACATTGATTTTTCTTAGGGTCAGCAATATTGTAAAACGTTAGTTGGAATTTGAAAACATCTGAAACCTTTACAGGGTTTTACTCACTACAGTGATTCGTTTTTTACATGTAGGGGAAGGAAAATAAAGACTATTATCAAATACATTGCTTTTTTATTTTGCTTTGTTGAGGAGATAAATGATTTCCTCTCTTCTGAGTACACATATGTTTCTTTTAGTTACTAACCATCTCTCTCTTCTCTCTTACCTGATTATCTGGAAGGTGCTGTCCATCCATGGTGATGCCATTCCCTGCTTTGTGCAATCTCTAGGAACAGAGCTTTGTTTGTTTTAGATCAGGACACGCTTTCACTCCTTAGAGCTCTGTAGTGTTGTGCACTACAGATTTAACATCTTCTACAGTAATATCACTGTAGCATAGCAGAGCTGATATGCCAATCTCTGCTATAGACCTGCCAACAGCCTGACTAGTAAGCGTGAGTCTGAAGCTGCCTGTGGCTCTGTGAAATTGCATGGTGAAAAAAACCTCTTTAATAATCTTAACAGAAATGTTTCTTGGCTTATAACAAATTACATGAGATATAATTATCAGAGTGGAAATACCACTTTAAGTAAAGCCAAGAAGCTGTTTTAGAAGACATCTGTTCTGACTCAGTGCATAGAAGTATGAGAACACATATAATGTTCCTTCTCTATCACTGCTACGATAGGTCTCCACTCCACTCATAGTTTACATGGACTGTTTATTCTTAGTATGAGCAAGTGAATAGGGCTGAGTTGCATTTCCAGACACAGACCATGTACAACAGTGGCACTGTTTCTTTAAAAAAAAAAAAAAAAAAAAGGATTTTTTTTCCAAATCTCATCTTAACCCTTTAAGACTTATGTTACACAGCAATTGATAACTGCACAATTCACAGACAAAATGCAACTCCAGCCATGTAACCCCACAACCACTACAAAATGACAAACTCCTGCAATCTTTTTCCCTCTAGGAAACATTGACATTGTATTATAACCATGATTCTTATGCGACCTTTAGCTGCCTTTAAGCCTGAACCTCCTATATCGGTAACATATTTTGTTGAATGTCCAAGGCTCAATAAAAATGTCTCTAACACTAACAACTGTTCTAAAATAAGCACAAGCTCTGATCTGTCATACATGCACTCAAGTCTTCTCACACAAAATCCTTTCTGTAGACATTGATAAATATGTTTCAATTTTGCAGCTAAAAACTAGTTCACTGCAGCACCCCTGCTTGGTGAATGGACGAAGAAATATCTTAGCTGTTACATCACTAAGGCAGACATGTATGAAGGAAAGCGTATCGAAGTTCAATTTCTCATCTTTTTTCCAGTGTATAATGCGCCTGATGTATGAAAGTGGTTTTTGTGCGTTCATAAAAGGTCTGTAAAGTTCGACGCACCTCGCCTATGTGTTAGACGCATTATGGAACTTAGGCGCATAAGTAATGCGCTTAACATATATTAAGGTTATAGACAGCCTGGAAATAAGAGAAGTCATTAGAATAGCATGCCAGTGAATAGAAACTATGATATTGATCCTGCTTGGAGGACCACAGGTCCCAGCAATACCTGTGCTGTGCTGGCCCTTGCTGTATGTAGAATAAAGGGTGAGAGCAGCAAAAATAAATTTCAAATTTAATGTAGTAAAAATGTAAAATATAAAAATCAGAACAACATCATCAATGGTTTATTTAATGTAAAATTAGTTTTAGATTCTATTCATTTTAAATACATTTTGTAGGAGATATCTATATTTTGGGGACATTATATATTTTTATATTAATTTCATATGATATTTTTCATTAAATTTAAATAATTACATTTTATACAGTTTGATAATTATCATAAATGACTTTTTATTATTGCACTGGTGTAAGTTGAGAAATATTGGCCATTTTTGCCCTAACAGCAAATCTAGCTACAATTTGACTCCTCAGGCTCAGACAGACCACATTGAGATAAGTCTGCCTGTCGGAGCAGTAATGCGCCTAGTTTTAGCGAACCACATTCATATATGTGTCCAATATTACGAGTGTTGTGCAACACGCCCCCCAGAACACCCCTTCATGTTAGGCGCATTTGAAAGTGTTGAGTCTTACAAACAATGCGCCTAACACATACGTTAGGCACATTAGACATCGTAGCCAGCTCAGTTAGGTGCATTGTACGCCAGAAAAAGGGAGAAAAACCTTTTCATACATGTCGCCCAAAATTATTTCTTTAGACATTGATAAATATGTCTCAATTTTGCAGCTAAAAACTAGTTCACTGCAGCACCCCTGCTTGGTGAATGGACGAAGAAATATCTTAGCTGTTACATCACTAAGGCAGACATGTATGAAGGAAAGCGTATCGAAGTTCAATTTCTCATCTTTTTTCCAGTGTATAATGCGCCTGATGTATGAAAGTGGTTTTTGTGCGTTCATAAATGGTGTAAAGTTTGACGCACCTCGCCTAACACATTACGGAACTTAGGCGCATAAGTAATGTGCCTAACATGTATAAAGACTATAGATAGGCTGGAAATAAAAGAGAAGTCATTAGAATAGCATGTCAGTGAATAGAAACCATGGTACTGATCCTGTTTTGTCCCAGCAATACCTGTGCTGGCTCTTGCAGCAAAAATATATTTCAAATTTAATGTAGTAAAAATTTAAACTTGAAAAAATCTGAGCAACATAATCAGTGGGTTATTTAATGTAAAACTAGTTTATTTTACATTTAAATGCATTTTATAGGAGATATTTTTATATTTTTGGGATATTATATATTTTTATATTAATTTTATATAACATTTTTATTAAATTTAAATAATTTAATTTTATATAGTTTGATAATTATCAGAAATTACTTTTTATTATTGCACTGGTGTAAGTTGAAAACTATTGGACATTTTTTTCCCTAACAGCAAATCTAGCTCCACTTCGACTCCTCAGGCTCAGGCAGACCACATTGAAATAGGTCTGCCTGTCGGAGCAGTAATGCGCATAGTTTTGCCGAACCACATTCATATACGTGTCTAATATTACGAGTGTGGTGTGACGCCCCCAGAACTCCCCCTCATGTTAGGCGCATTACAAATTGTCGAGTCGTACGATCAATGGCTTAACACATTCATTAGGCGCATTAGACATCGTAGACTGCTCACTTAGGTGCATTGTACGCCAGAAAAAGGTGAAAAATCCGATCATACATGTCCCCCTAAATGACTAACAACTGGTACAGAGGAAGAGAGGACCCTGCCCATGAAGGCTTACAATCTACAAGGGAGGAGAAAAGAGACAGAAGGTGAGGGGCAGACATGTTTGTGGGGTGGAGTAGTGGCAGCGAGGTTATTGTAGGTTATAGGGCAATCCTGAAGAGATGGGTTTTCATGTTGGTTTTTAGGATAGTGAAAGTGGAGGACAGTCTGATATGTTGGAGCAGTGAGTTCCAGAGAATGGGGGAAGCACAGGAGAAGTCTTGTACTCGATTGTGAGAGGAGCTGACAAAAGGAGAGCAGAGAAGAAGGTCCTGTGAGGAGCGGAGATGCCTGGAGGTTTTGGTACGGGGGTAAAGGTTATGGAGAACCTTGTAGGCCATGATTAGTATCTTGAACTGAATTCGCTGGTCAATGGGTAGCCCGTGAAGGGACTGGCAAAGGGAAGAGGTGTAGCGAGGAGAGGGGTTGATCAGATGGGCAGCAGAGTTGAGGATGTTTTGAAGAGGAGCAAGAGTACTGTATGGGAGGCCACAGAGAAGGATGTTGCATTAGTCTAGTTGGGAGATGATAAGGGCATGGACCAGCAGTTTTGTAGCATCAAAGTTAAGGTATGATTGGATTCGAGAGATATTTTTCTGGTGGAGGCGGCAGGCAGAGGTAAGGTCTTGGATGTGTGGTTTGAAGGATAAGGAGGTCAAGGGTTATCCCAAGGCAGCAGACTTGCGAGACCGGTGAGAGTGTAGAGCTATAGACTGCGATACATAGATCAGGTGGGAGACAGAGTGGAATGGTGGAAAGATGATAAATTCCGTTTTCTCCACATTTATTACAGAATGGTTCATTAAACAAGTCCTTGCTAGAGTATTTCTCTTTTAGACACATGAGGGACATTTATCACAGGTACTATATACCGCAGTCCTTATGTTCTACAGTATATATGCATTTCACTGATATCTTATTGCACCATGGGGAGGAGGCAAAGAGAGCGAAGTGGCGATAAGGCAGGGGAAGAGGGTGCAACATCACTTTCTAACTGTTTAGATGCTGCAGGCGCATTGCCTGATCTATATATAGGAGAGGTTAGGCACCTGTCTGTAAAAATAAAAAATGCTAGGTTAAGCTCTGTATAATGATATTTTTATATAGGGGGATCTGGTATGTGGTCTGCATTAGTTTAGGGGGTCTGGTGTGTATTCTATATTTATTCTAGAGTGTGCTGAAGGGCATCATATGTACTATTTGTATATAGCACTAGATCAGTGCTAGGATACAGTGGACAAGAAGAAAGACACAGCGCACCTCGTGTGATATGTTTTAGATATCAGTTTACAGAAAGTCAGGTACGATAGTTCGCTCACCTGATGGCGTTCTACAAGCTATGGTACAACATATATAAAAGAAAAGGTCCAAGCTGCTTTTGTTCCAAATGGGGGCCCTTGCACCTCGAGTAGGTCCTCCTCAGCATGCTGAATACACAGGTTTCCGTGTAAAAACACAGATAGTATTAAAGGAACTATTAAAGCGCTATTTACGGACTTTAAAATATGGTTGGGACAATGCCTGCACTATATGTGAAATAAAATAAGTTATTCTGCAAGAAATGACATTAGGAAAATATATTCCACAAATATATGTATTTTATTTGCTAAATGCAAAAACCCCATATGTATTTCACATGGAACCTGCCACGCTTCATCAGGTATGGCAGGTTCCATGTGAAACACGTCATGTGTTGAATTTAGCAAATAAATGACATATATTTTCTGGAATATATTTTCCTAATGTCATTTCTTGCAGAATAACTTCTTTTATTTCACATATAGTGCGGGCATTGTCCCGACCATATTTTAAAGTCCGTAAATAGCAGTTTAATAGTTCCATTTATACTATCCATGTTTTTACATGGGAACCTATATGTACTATTTGTGATTCAAATGCTGTAGGTTGGGGACTAGACTAGTTCTAAACCCACTTTGTTTTCATCTCTGGATTATCCAAGATGTCCTCTCTCAAAAGTATGATTGTGTCCATTAATCCAAATCTTTCTTTTCACTTACTGACATGCAATATGGAACTATTATGTGGATTCTTTTTCAATTGTGTGGTTTTCTTTTTATAAATTTTTTTAAGTTCCACTATTAAAGGGGTTTTGCCAGGACGTGCCTTATCTGCTAAGAAGCAAATGTAAACAAGCCATGGAGCTGAGAGAGAGAGAGAGAGAGACAAGCCAGAGCACAGAGCCTGCATAAGGGATCGTGTGAAATGTTCACTCAAAACTACAGTCATGGCCAAAAGTTTTGAGAATGATACAAATGTTAATTTTTACAAAGTCTACTGCATCAGACTTTATAATGGCAATTTGCATATACTCCAGAATGTTATAAAGAGTGATCAGCTTAACAGCAATTAATTGCAAAGTCAATAGTTGCCTAGAAAATGAACTTTTTCCCCCAAAACACATTTCAACTTCATTGCAGGCCTGCCTTAAAAAGACCAGCTAACATCGTTTCAGTGATTGCTCCATTAACACAGGTGTGGGTGTTGATGAGGACAGGGCTGGAGATCAATCTGTCATGATTAAGTAAGAATCACACCACTGGACACTTTAAAAGGAGGCAGGTGCTTGGCATCATTGTTTCTCTTCTGTTAACCATGGTTATTACTAAAGAAACACGTGCAGTCATCATTGCACTGCACAAAACTGGCCTAACAGGGAAGAGTATCGCAGCTAGAAAGATTGCACCTCAGTCAACAATCTATCGCATCATCAAGGAATTCAAGGAGAGAGGTTCCATTGTTGCCAAAAAGGCACCAGCAAGCGCCAGGACCGTCTCTTAAAAGTGTTTCAGCTTCGGAATCGGGCTACCAGCAGTGCAGAGCTTGCTCAGGAATGGCAGCAGGCAGGTGTGAGTGCATCTGCACGCACTGTGAGGCGGAGACTCATGGAGCAAGGCCTGGTGTCAAGGAGGGCAGCAAAGAAGCCACTTCTCTCCAGAAAAAACATCAGGGACAGACTGATATTCTGCCAAAGGTACAGGGAGTGGACTGCTGAGGACTGAGGTAAAGTCATTTTCTCTGATGAATCCCCTTTCCGAATGTTTGGAACATCTGGAAAACAGCTTGTTCGGAGAAGACAAGGTGAGCGATACCACCAGTCTTGTCTCATGCCAACTGTAAAGCATCCAGAAACCATTCATGTGTGGGGTTGCTTCTCAGCCAAGGGAATCGGCTCTCTAACAGTCTTGCCTAAAAACACATCCATGAATAAAGATGGTACCAGAATGTCCTCCAAGAGCAACTTCTCCCAACCGTCCAAGAGCAGTTTGGTGATCAACAATGCCTTTTCCAGCATGATGGAGCACCTTGCCATAAAGCAAAGGTGATAACTAAATGGCTCAGGGTACAAAACATAGAGATTTTGGGTCCATGGCCTGGAAACTCCCCAGATCTTAATCCCATTGAGAACTTGTGGTCAATCATCAAGAGACGGGTGGACAAACAAAAACAACAAATTGTGACAAAATGCAAGCATTGATTGTGCAAGAATTGGCTGCTATCAGTCAGGATTTGGTCCAGAAGTTGATTGAGAGCATGCCAGGGAGAATTGCAGAGGTCCTGAAGAAGGGTCAACACTGCAAATATTGACTTGCTGCATTAACTCATTCTAACTGTCAATAAAAGCTTTTGTTAATCATAATATGATTGCACTTGTATTTCTGTATGTGATAAAAACATCTGACAAACACACATAAAAACCAGAGGGCAACAGATCATGTGAAAATATATTTGTATCATTCTCAAAACTTTTGGCCATGACTGTACAACTAGTGGATTCTGTATACAAAAGACAACACCTTTTCTCCCCAGCAGCTTGAAAGCTTCTTCATGTTCTCTGTCATCAGATAAAGCAGGGATCTACTCAGATAATCACACTACAACTAGTGCATTCTGTATACAAAAGACAACATATTTCTATCCAGTGCCTTGAAAGCTTCTGCAGCTAAGTCTCATCAGATAAGAAGCTTTCTCTGCGCAAGCCCAGCCAGCAGCTCTTGTCAGGTCGTATCTAATAGAAGCTTTGAAGTAACTAAGGGCAGGTAAGGCAGCCTGTAGATCTCTCAGGCTGCAATTTTTGTAATCACATATATTTAGAAAAGTGATTCAATACCCATTTTGGAGGATCCCACGTCAACATTACATCGTGGCAAAACCCCTTTAACATTACTCTCTCTGAATTCCCTTCTGCGATCTCTTATAGCACATAAGAGAGGACCCTGTGATGGTCGTTCTTTGTAGTTCACTCTGGTCTGAGAAGTGTATATATCATTAGCAATTACCTGATCAGTGTGAAGAAAACCTCCACAGTGCAGAAAAAGATTATCCTACATTCATTCCATGTAGTTCTTATGGTCTAGTATAATCTTATCTATCCCTGTGAACAGAACAATAGACAAATCATTATGGCATTACCTACTATTTGTAAAGAGACTGTATTAAGCTAAGTAGCGGCTGAAGTAGCACTGCCAAAATAAAAAATAAAATTGGCAAAAATTTAAAAAATATTGGTTTTAACAAAAATAGTCCTTTCTGATGGCAGTGTCCCTTTAAGCAAACAACATGTCTTATGTTACACTGACTTGTTTAATCTACTTGTTATTATGTGGTATTGAGAGGATACAAAATTGGACTTGGTGGGTTGGATGCTGTTTGTGGTTGAATTAATGTATGGTTATATTAACATAATACAGCAGGGACAATTATTGTAAAAAGCCTTCTTCCATTTCCCAACAGTGTTATTGGTAGCATAGATGTTATTTAGAGTCCACAAGATCGTGAGCACAGGTATTGTATTTGAACAAGAGGAAGTGAAAGTGTCTGCATTTTTGCATTTTCCAGCTGTTCTGTCCTTCTCTATGTGACAGTAATGTTCTTTTATTATGCAAGAGTTTAGAAACAGATACAACGAGAAGGGGAGATGCCAAAAATATAGTGATATTCAGAAATATATTAACCAACTCTAATTTCTGATACAGATGACGAGCCTGATGTTTTGAACTGCAGTGATGTTAGGCTGGGTTCCTTGATAAACCTGCAATAGATTTAAATGTATGTCGCTTTTACTGTTGATTTGTCAATTACTTTTGTCCATGCTAGACAACATGAATGTCACTTAATCATGTATCACTTAATCATGTATTTGCCAAATACTAACAAAATAATAAAAATTAACATTTTGATTTGTAGGAGCAAAACAGTAACAATGCAGTTACATGACCAGAATCTGTAGAATTAAGCATATGCTATATAGTTGCAGGTCAAAGATATGTATGAGAGCCAAGATGATTGTCTATAAAATGATGGGAGTCTCACGTTCAAAGCTGCAGTGGCTGGTGAGATATGGAGCCTGAAAGTCACAAGATCAAAACACTGTTACCCTTTTGCTTGTTGGTGTAAAATTTATTTATTGGATACGAATTTAGGGCACAAAAAAATTTTAATAAATTGTAAATACACAAAACACTGCAGCAAGTGAGAAAAAAATTCAACAAAAACGTCCTGAATAACATTTGTGGAGTCTATGAATTTATTCTGAGAAATAGTGTCGCCTCCATTAGATCCTTCATTGATGGCCTCAAATCTGATCTCATTATTAAAATCTGTTTGCTATGAGAGCAGAATCTTTTCCCCTGCGATAACGCTTTGTCTGCTCTATGTTATCCAAATACATTTCAAAATTACACTCCTCATGTGATAAGGCTGAAGATATGGGAGCAGTAGCACTGGCCGGACCCAATTCCTTATTATATATTTTGGGAGTCGGATTCGGTCCAACAGCTCCAACTCCACCAATATGGGCACCGACTCCATGACTCCGATTCCACAGCCTTGAAGGGCAGACATACTCTAGAGGGGCCCGATAGCTTAGGGATACCCTAAGGGCAGCTAGAAGCTTTCTTCTTTATATTGGGTTGTATATAAGGGACTGAGCCACTGAACTTGACCCACAGCAGCTAGAGGATTATTCTAGAGACATAAGGAGTGCAAGAAGAAAAGATAATCAGGAGAAAGGGCTGTTGCACAATTTTTGTCTGCCGCTGTACCCCTGTAATGCTGGACATTATTATTATTATTATTATTATTAACATTTATTTTAAAGCGCCATTGATTGTACATTCGAGGGGGGTCACATACATAATATGTCAAATGAGTACAATAATAACAATGAATGACGTATAACTGGTACAGAGGGAGAGAGGACCCTGCCCGCGACGGCTTACAATCTACAAGGAGGAGGGAAGAGACAGGAGGAGAGGGGCAGACATGTTTGTGGGGTAGTACAGTGGCAGCAGGGTTAGTGTAGGTTATAGGCAATCCTGAAGAAATGGGTTTTCAGGTTGCTTTTGAAGCTGGTGAGAGTGGCAGAGAGTCTGATGTGTTGGGGCAGTGAGTTCCAGAGTGTGGGGGAAGCGCGAGAGAAGTCTTGGAGACGGTTATGTGAGGAGTTGATAAGAGGAGAACAGAGGAGAAGGTCCTGTGAGGAGCGGAGGTTGCGTGAGGGGAGATATCTGGAGATTAAGGCAGAGATGTATGGAGGGGAGAGGGTATGGAGAGCCTTGTAGGTCATGGTTAGTAGCTTGAAATGAATTCGCTGAGCTATTGGTAGCCAGTGAAGGGATTGACAGAGGGGAGAGGCAGAGGAGTAGCGAGGAGAGAGGTGGATAAGACGGGCGGCAGAGTTGAGAATGGTTTGAAGGGGAGCAAGAGTGCTAGATGGGAGGCCACAGAGAAGGATGTTGCAGTAGTCAAGGCGGGAGATGACAAGGGCATGGACCAGCATTTTTGTGGTGTCGAAGTTGAGGAACGAACGGATGCGAGAGATATTTTTCAGGTGGAGGCGGCAGGCAGAGGTGAGGGTTTGGATGTGCGGTTTGAAGGACAGAGCGGAGTCGAGGATTATCCCAAGGCAGCGGACTTGCGGAACAGGTGAGAGTGTAGAGCCGTTGGACATCATTCTTTGCTTTAGACAACTAAAGGGGTTCTGAACTGAGGGATTTCTCGACATCCCAGAATAATGAATAAATATAAACAAGTATATAATAAACAAATATATAAAAAGGCTAATGAAAAAAACCTTTATACAAGCGAGAGAGTCGCCTTTTTTCAAGACGCATTACAAAAAAACATAAGAAAAAGTTGCATGTTATCATTTTGGAGCCCTTATAGTCATCCCTAGTGCACAACATTAATGGTGGTGAGCCAATGATAGGTACAATATGCCATCAATACCTGAGAGGTCAAACCGCCTCTGGATCCAGCCTCCAGCAATACAAGAGTATGGAGGCGCCCTATGGGGAAAGGAGAAATACTAGACCCCCATCAGGGTCGGAGGGTGCTGTGAGCTATATTTACCATGGGGGTCCAATAACTGCCAGACACTGCGGGCACAGATAGAAAAATATCTACAAATACAGAAAAGGAATAAAAACCATTTTCATTTGTCCTTTTTTGCATGGACACAACAAGAAAAATAAAATCTTCCAGTTGTAAGGTGTTTTAAAGGGGCACAGAAGTAAAAAGCTTTCTTCTTTTTGTGTGAGTAAAAAACAGTTGGAGGTCGGGGACAGGCGGGTTTCTCGGTTCAGACTACCGTAGAAGTAATACTTTACCTCAGGGGGCCTCCTCGAATGACGTGCCTGGACTCACTACTATAGTATCGCTTTCTAAGATTTAATGTGACAGAACTGCCAAAATATAAGCATATAATACCCCCAGACATACTATTAAAAAAATGGTTTAATCACCCCAGATATACTATAAAAAAACAGCATTAATACCTCAGAAATTATTATAAGTGTTTTTTAAACAACGATTACTTTAAAATTTTCAGCATATAATACCTCCGACATATATTAATAGTGTTAAAAACACAGATATACTATAAATTACCCGCTATAATACTCCCGACCTACTATGAAATAAAGTGTTTAAACACCCAAATCTACATAAATTTCGATTAATCCTCCCCACATCTATTAAAATTGTGTTTAAATACACCGATTCTATTAAAATAAGATTTAATACCCCAGCACTTAAAATAAGTGTTTATTCACCAGATATATATAAATTTTCCCCTTAATCCTCCAGACCTTTTTTTTTTTGTGTATTTTCCACAGTACTAATAAATTAAACTATAATACCCCCGGGCCTACTTTTTGTGTTATTCACCAGTACTTCTTTAATATCGCTATAATACCCCCCGACACTACACTTATTAGGTATAATAACACAGATATATATAATTTTAAACGATATAATACTCCAGCATCTATTATTTGTGTATAATCACCCAGATTTATAAATTTTCCAATTAATACCTGACATATATGAAAATAAAGGTTTTTTTTCACAAGAACTACTATAATATCAGCATTAAAAAATCCAGACCTATTTTAAAAAAATGTTTAAACACACGTTTTTTACTATAAATATAGTATAAACCTCCGACATAATTAAATAAAGTGTTAAAAACCAAGATATTATAAATATCGCATATAATACCTCCCGACACTACTACTTAAAAGTGTTAATACCCCAGATACTAAATTAAATTCAGCATATAATACCTCAGACATATATGAAAATAAGTGTTTAAAACAACGATACTACTTTAAATATAAGAATAATACTCCCCAACTACTTGAAATACAGTTTTAATACACAAGATATACTATAAATATACAAATTTAATTCCTCCCCGGAATACTATGAAAATAAAGTGTTTAATACACACATACTACTTAAAAAAATTTCGAATAAAACCCCTTAAAAAAAATTTATTATAGTGTATAATACCCAGATACTCTATTTAAAAATTCGCATATATTACCTCCCGCACTATTTCTTATAAAATGTTTAATACACCCAGTACTACTATAAATATACAGATTAATACCCCGACATATACTTTTTAGTGTTATTTCACAAGATACTACTATAAATAATTAGCTATAAAACCCCCAGACACTTATTATAAGTGTTAATACACCAGTACTACTATAAAATAAGCATATAATAACCCAGACATACTTAAAATAAAATGTTTAATACCAAAAGATACACTTAAATATACGTTTTTAAACCTCCGACACTACTATGAAAATAAAGTGTTTAATACCAATATTTAAATTAAGATTAAAACCTCCAAGACACATATTAAAAAAGTGTTTAATAAAAAGTACTACTTAAATATACAGCTTAATACCCCCAGACACTCTCTTTTAGTTTTTAATAAACCCCGTACTACTTAAAATTACAGCTATAATACCCCAGAAAACTTAAAAAAAAAAGTGTTTAATTTCACCAAAAACTACTATAAACATATAAACCTCCCCCCAAATTATAAAATAAGTGTTAAACCGATACTACTATAAATATACAGCATATAATACCTCCAGCCCAAAAATTATAAAAAAAGTGTTAATACAACAGAAAACAAATAAAAAATATTAAAGTATTCCCTTCCAGACACTACTATTAAAATCTTTTTTATCCCCCCCAAGAAAAACTTTTTAAAAAACAGCAAAAAATACCCCCGGGACCTAAAACAAAAAACAAAAAAACTTTTAAAAATTTTAAACCTTTTAAAAAAGTTTTTTAATACCCCAAAAATACTATTTTTTTTATACAGCATATAATACCTCCAGACACTACTATGAAAATACAGTGTTTAATACACACAAATAAAATATAAATTTACGATATTCCCTCTGAACTTTAAATTTATTTAGTGTAAAATTTAAAAAACCCCCAAAAAAAAAAACCTATAAATTTTAAAACTTTAAAATTTACCTCCAAAACACTCTATGAAAAAAGTTTTTAAAATTCAACAGATACTACTTTAAAATTATACGCATAAAATACCCCAGAAAACAACTATTTTAAGTGTTTAATAAAACCCCGATTTACAAATAAATTTTACGTTTTAAAATTTACCGCCAGACCCAATATTTTATATAGTGTAAAATTTTCCCACACAGTTACTACTAAAAATTTTTACAGCTTTTAAAATTTCCCCCAGACACTACAATTAAAATTGGGTTTTTAAAATACAAAAAGATACTACTATAAATATACAGTATATACCTCCAGACACTACTATTTTTTAAAGTGTTTTAATACAAACTGAATTTCAATATCAACATAAAATTCCCTCCAAAATGCTTTGAAAATAGTGTATATTTCTACAGAAAATTCTTTAAATTTAAGTTTTTAATCCCTCCAGACTTAAATTTGAAAATATAGTGTTTTTTTCCCCCCCAGACAAATTTAAAAAAATTTATATTGTATTTTTAATACAGTTACTTTTATCTTTTCGCAAAAAACACCTCCGGGAAAATACTATAAAAGTATAGTGTCTTTACCTACGAACGGCGGGCCCGGCATTTTTTTAGGCGCATTAAATCGTTTTGAGTCCGTTCCTGTCAAAAATCGGGCGTCGGGTTTATCCCTAGCATAGAAAACTTAGTGCCCCTTAAAAAGGCGCATTGCCCCAAATCGCAGCGCACAGGGGTTTTCTTTGCAGTTATGAAAAATTGGCCTTTCAAGGACATTCCCTTAAGGGAGGAAACAAAAACTTTATCATTATTTTTTTGTATGCAAGGTGAAATTGAATTATGGGGGCCCAAGCGTATCTTTGTTTACTATTTTAAATGCCCCTTTTAAGGCGCATTACAATGTGTCGTCCCCGGCCGAAATTTTGCGCCTAGTTTTGGTTTTTGGGCCCAATTTTCATTTTTTAGTTTTGGGGTTGTAAAAAGTTTTTTTGCCACAAATTTATTAAAAAAAACCCAACTACCCCTTCCCAATTTTACAGCTTTTTAATACCTCCGGGACCCCAAGTATGTATTTTTAAAATATTATTTTAACAGAGTCTACTTTTAAAAAACCAGTATTTAATACACCCAAGACATTTCTTTTGAAAATGTAGAGTATAATAAATACAAAAATTACTTTTTAAATTTATTTATTTAAAAAACCCTACAGGACAGACTATAACTACGTATAAAATTATATAATCCCAAAAGGGACACTACTTTAAAAAATATAGGGGGGTCATGTAGGGAAGATCGGCGGGGTTCAAAGGGCCCCGGGTTTTCCCAACTTTTTTTTTTTCTTTTAAAAAAACCTGTGTGAGGGTATGTGGGACCGAAGTGCGTTTCCATAAAAATTGGGGGTTTTTAAATTTTCCCCGCACCTCCCCTTTGGTGTGTTGAGGGTGAATTGGAAATTGGGGGGGGCCCCGGGGAAACTTTTGGTATTAAGTTTGGGAGAAGGGGGGGGGGAAAAAAAAACCCAGAAAAAAAAATCTTTAAAAGCATGTGGGTGAAAAAAAAAGAATTTTTTTTTTTTTTTTGCACCCTTTCCCCCTTTTTTTTCTTTTTTGTAGGGAAACAGAAAGAGCCAGCACAGCAAGGAAATTGCTGGGCCCTTTTGTGGTCCCCCAAGCAGGATTTCTATTTTCCCATTGGGCATAAATTTTTCTAAGCTAATTGTTCATTATTTTAGGTGTATTGGTGATGTATTTGCGGACATAAATTTTCGTCAGAAAATTTTGCCCAAAAATAAGCCGTGTGAACATAAAAAAATCTGCCTGGAGGACCACAGGTCCCAGCAGACCCCGGCTGTGCTGGCTTTGTGTATGACTAAATAGAATAAAAGGGGGAAAAGAAGCAAATATACATGTTAATTTTTGGTTTTAAAAAAGACAAAAATAAAAATCAGTACAACTCATCTTTGGTTCTTTAATGTAAAATTAGTTTAATTTTCTCCGTATTTTAAACCTTTTAAGCTGATATTTTTTTCTTTGGAGATCTTATTATATTCCTTTTTAAATTTTTAAATGAACAAAATTTTCAATCCTTGAATTCGTTTTTTCAATTTGAAAATTTTTTCTTTATTTTAATAAAATTTAATTTTATAGAAACTCTTTTTATTAGTGTACTGTTGCAGTAGACTAGCCAATTTTGCCCCCTTACAAATTCTTGTTAACTCGCCCCCTCGACTCAGGGAGACCACATTGAATAGGTTGGCTGTCGGGCGTAATGCGCCTCATTTGCCCCACCGGCATTTTTAATGCGTTTTGGATATTCAAATCTGGTGATCCCCCCCCAGACGCCCCCCAGGCCGGCCCCTGCACGCCCCCCTTCAGTTTGGCGCATTCAAAGTTTAAATTGCGCCCAACATCGATTTTAGCTCCGCAGCGGAGGGGTTTTTGGCAAAGTGGGCGCCGTATTTCGCCTGAAAAAAAAGGCGGAACGCCGGTTCATACATGTGCCCCATAGTTTTTTTTTAACACATCCAGACACTGGTATGAAAATATACCAGTATAATACATACAGACACTACTATAAATATATAGTATATAATACCTAGACACTGGTATGAAAATATAGAGTATAATACATACAGACACTACTATAAATATACAGCATTATAATACCTCCAGATACTACTATAACTATACACTATATAATACATACAGACACTACTTTACAAAGATTGTATATAATACATACAGACGCTGCTATAACTATATAGTGTATAATAAACCCAGTACTACTTTAACATCACTTTAATACTACAACATACTTTACAAAGATTGTATATACCGTAATACATACAGACGCTGCTATAACTATATAGTGTATAATACTCCGATACTACTAAACTATAACTAATAATAAATAAGACATATTTACAAAGATTGTATATAATACATACAGACGCTGCTATAACTATATAGTGTATAATACCTCAATACTACATAAAAATTTAGATTAAAAATATGAAAGGGTATAAATTATGTGTATAACTACAGATCTACTAAAAATATAAGCATTAAAAACCTCCAGATATATTTATAACTTACACTTTAATACTACAGACACTATTTACAAGATTGTATATAATACTACAGACGCTGCTATAATTATAGGGGAAAAAACCTCCAATACTAAAACTATATAGTTTAAAAATACTACTGACACTGGTATGAAAATATAGTGTATAATACACACAGATACTACTATAAATATACAGCATATAATACCTCCAGAAAAATTTTTTAAATATACATTTATAAAAACATACAACACTCTTTACAAAGATTGTAAAAACGAAATCATACAGCGTGTATAACTATATAGTGTAAAATCTACAGAAAAATACATAAATACAGATCTGATAATACTCCAGATACTACTATAAATATACAGCATATAATACCTCCAGACACTACTATGAAAATAAAGTGTATAAGGCATTTACCCTCCAGTAAATGGATTGCTACCCTCCTGCCTTCTCTCCTGTATGTACAGCAATGCGTGTTTCAAAAGCGCCGCTCGGGTCCGTCTTGCAAAGGATTGCATGTCAAAGACGGACCCGAGCTGCGCTATGGAAACACGCAGCGGCGATCTCTCATGTGAACACCGCTGCGTCTTCCTCATAGCCCGCAGTGATAATCTCACTGCTAATTGTTAGATCTGTCTCTGGGTCCGTCCTGTCGGTCCCCAAGACGGATCTAAAAAGCGCTTGTAACACGGAGACATCGTAGTCGGCTCAGGTGCATTGTACGCCAGAAAAGGGTGAAAAACCCTTTCATACAGGTCTCTGTCAGTATATACTGTGTATCAGCATTACTATATAGTATATACTGTGTATACAAATTAATATCCAGTATACACTATGTATCACCACTACTATATACTATACACTGTGTATAGTTACTAATATGTAGTGTATACAAATTATTATCTATTAAACTCTATGGGCAACAGGTATGAAACTAAGCGCCTACACTCCAGTTCTGAATCGATATAGAGGAGTGTAGAATACAACAGTATGTATGAAAGAGTGTTATGTGCCAAACTTTGGGAGACATGTATGATAATGATAATAGATGGGGCGAAGTGCATTTTCACATCTGGTTTAGTTTAAAATGTGCCTGAATCTATGAAAGTGATTTTTGTGAGCTCATAAATGGCATCTAGTTTGATGCGCCTCGCCTGTGTGTTTGGCGCATTACTAATGCGCTAAACATGTGTGTAGGCTATAGATAGGCTAGAATTTTTTTTTTTTATTATTTTTTTTTAAAGTCCTTAGAATAGCATGTCAGTGAATAGAAACTATGGTGCTGATCCTGCTTGGAGGACCACAGGTCCCAGCAATACCTGTGCTGTGCTGGCTCTTACTGTATGTGGAAAAAAGGGTGAGAGCAGCAAAAATACATTTCAATACTGATCACCAACTGATGAAAAAAAAATTCGTTTAATGTAGTAAAAAATAAAAATCCGAACATTTTATTTTTAAAATAATTCAGAAAAATATAGGTCAGTGGGTTATGTCATTTAAAATTAATTTTAGATTCTGTTCATTTTAAATACATTTTATAGGAGACATTTTTATATTTTTGGATTATATATTTTTATATTAATTTTATATGATCACATTTTGTATTAAATTGAAATAATTAAATTTTATATAGTTTGTTAATTATCAGAAATTACTTTTTATTATTGTACTGGTGCAAGTTGCTCCACTTCGACTCCTCAGGCTCAGGCAGACATTGAAAAAGGGGAAAAGATTCTGCTCCCAGCGCAAACAGATTTCAGCTAAATTTTTCACCTGTTTTCAAAGAAGTAGAAAAGTTCAACCATCCATCAAAACTGACTGTGGCTGAGGCAATTCCTTTATACCCTGACATTGTTAGAGATGTTGCCCCTGTGGTCACCGCTTTGCGCCCAATCCAAGTTAGTTTAGAGAGGCCGTTCTCTAGCCTGGAAATAATGAGATCAGATGTGAGGTAAATGTATGCAGGATCTGATGGAGGCAATGCTATTTCTCAGAACAAATTCAGAGACTTCACAAATGTTCCTGCAGTGTTGTGCATATTGACATTT